>JAVQIZ010104938.1:0-18640 GCA_036023535.2 Galaxias brevipinnis | reverse complement strand
GGATGCCTCGACGGGCCCCATCACAAGGCTACGCGGCCCCCCAACGGCACGTCTGGAAGAAAACCTAAAAAATGTGTTTCCATGCGTGTATTTGTGTGTGTGTGTGTGTGTGTGTGTGTATGTGTGTGTGTGTGTGTGTGTGTGTGTTGCATGACCCTGTAGAGGAGAAGAAAATTGTCAAGGTGCACCAGGAGTTTGTCTGCATGCATAATTCCTATCCGCGGCCCTAGATGTGTGTCAGGGGGTGTGTGTTCATCAATTAGTCATTTACTGTACCTGTATGGCCGCCAGCCCTTAATTATTGCACGGTGTTTGCATAAGACTGTTTACTCACCCCACCCAAATGATGGAAGAGTGCCAGTGACTCGTTCACAAACTCCACCAAAGTCCCCGGCGAGCAGGGCGGCACAGTTTGCCACCGGTTCGCCCGCTCTTCAGTCCGCTCTGTAGGAGAACGCTGTTAATAAACCTTTTCACCTCCACTCAAATTTTTTTCCCCTGCCGGCTAAAAGTTTCACCGGCCATTAGCGCTAAAGATGATAACTTACGAGCATTAGCCCAGCCCTTTTTATGAGGGATCCATCATTATGGCTGAGTGTGACCCGGCGCCGCGTGCCGTCCACACGTCAGGATGCACACGCTCCATTAGGGAGGCTGATGAGCCGAGAGCAGAGAGGGAGCCATTGTTCCCCCCAGCACAGCGCCGCACGCTCAGGAGGGGGCTGCCAGCTGGGAGGAGGCGAGGTGGGAGGGGTGGACGGGGGGGAGGTGGGGGCGAAGGGGGTACAGAGTCCCACAACCTCCCTGAAGTGCGCTTACCCCCCTCGGCTCACAGCTCACACAGGTCGGCTCAGCTCCCACTGCGCTGCTGCCCTTTACACTGGCAACAGGTGTGTGTGTGTGTGTGTGTGTGTGTGTGTGTGTGCGTGTGTGCGTGTGTGTGTACGTGCGCGTGTGTGCGTGCGTGCGTGTGCGTGCCATGGTTGGATACAATGACAGATGTTCAGCGGGAAATGGCCGCTCTATTACTTACTCATTGTCATGGCCCCGGCACTCAGCGCTAACGACGGTTGCCGCGAGTGCCCGCTCCGGGGCGATTGGATAAATCGGCTGCGGCCCGTTTGCATAAGCCAAAGCGAGCCACGCGATCCATCATCACACGCCGTTGAGAAACCCCGTGCGTTGAGCCACTTCCTCCGTGTGCTCGTGGTGTTGACTGAGACGGGGGCGGGGCCTGAGGAGGTGTCTGGTACCTGTTTGGCTCGGCTGGACCGGAGGGAGTGACCCATTTACCTCGTCCTGTTTTGTCCTTCAACTGCCTTTTGTTTGGAGTGAGCGGCGGGGCCGACGCAAACTCTCCGCTGACACTAAAGGGCCATGGGCTGTCAGCCCTGTCACGGCGGCGACAAGTGTGGATCTGCTGATACACCACAGCACCTGTCACTCCTTAATCACGTTGACGGTTGTTATGGTGATCGAGCTCAGAAGTTGGCTGGGGCGATACGTTTCTTTACTTAACTGTGTTCTTTTCCTCTCTCTCCCTCTCTCCCTCTCTCCCTCTCCCACTCTCCCTCTGTCCCCCTCCCACTCTCCCTCTCCCCCTCTCCTCCAGGTGGTGTCCTGACTCCTAAGTTACCCTGCATGGAGTTTAGTCTCGGTAAGTGTATTCCTTCACTGGTCCTTCCTTACTCTGTGATGTGCAGCCAGTTCCTTGCCTGGGGTTACTATAGACTACGAAGCCCATGATACCACACCTATGATGACATCCCTGGAAACGCCGACTTTCATGCCGTGCACACACACACCTCAGGGGAAGGAGTGTCGGGAAATATAGAGACTGTCAGGCGCACAGATTCTTGATCGCACAAATGTTCATGGGACGAGGTATTAAAGAGAACAAACGCTCCCGCGCAGGTACACACGTACACAAAGTGTGTCTTAATAGGAGGCACAAAAGAGATGGTGTCTAAATCCATTGCGCTGGGTTCCTTTTCAACTGTAGGTTGAGACGACTTCATCCATTTTTGATTCTCCTTTGATGTTGGAACTCTATTTTTGGCTAGTGCATTGCGTGCTTCTCGGGTCTTGGGGAGTTGGCCGGAGTGGGTCTGCTGTCATCACGGCCCTGTGCGTGCGTGCGTGCGTGCGTGCGTGCGTGCGTGCAGGTAGAGATACCCCATTAGGACCACCCAGTTTCAGGAGAGTATCTACTGGCACTCTTTGTAGCGTGCAGTAGTGAGGCCGTTACCCGGTGAACTCATTTGCCCTTCCACTCCTTACAAATGGAGCTTTAACGACGCGAGTCTGTTACTTGCTTTCCTTGATGGCGCTGGGTGAGCACAGATGGCTGAAAGCACACTGTGGGTTTAATACGGCAGCATATGGACATGTTTGCTCTAGAACACTCTCTGGACGCTTTCTCCCGGTTCACCCACGTTGCCCGCTGTGCAAACCAGCCGCTGCAGCTGGCCAATCGGAAAGTGGATGGCACTCCGTGCTGTCGGGGTGCACACGCTCTCAAGGACTCGGCGCTCTTCAGGTTAACGAGGGCTTTCTTCTTCTGTGGCCTGCAGGTGGTCGAGTGCGCTCGTGTTTGGGTGTGCGTGCATGCGTGCGTGCGTGTGTGTGTGTCCTCGCGACGGCCGGCGAGCTTAGCCGGGATGCACAGAGCTCACCCACCCAGTGCCTTTTTAGGACGCGTCCGCGGGCTGAGTGAAGACGTCACCGTCTTTGAACGCAAACCTTTCCGTTGTGATTTGACAATGCAGTGGGCAGATGGTGTTGGAGAAGGATGGGGTGTTTGTGCAATCACCGTGACTGGCGGTGCGTTCATGTGTGCGCGCCGCGCATCTGCAAAGGCTGCCTTGTCTCCCATATTCCTCTCTGAACTGTCAAGCCCAAAACAACAATTATGCTTTCGCTTCAACCGCTTTGAGGAAATATGTATGCATTTCCATCCGTCATAAGATCGAAGGCTTGTGGTTGTTTATGAATAACATAATTACTAGATTTGTGCAGATTTGCGTTGATTTGTTGTGGTTCGTTGCCTTGTCTTTTGAATTGGCAGTGCATTAGGAGTTGAAAGGAGAGTTAGTGTGACGCTCCTGGTCTATTGCCTACTGAAAAAGAGCTGGGTTAGGCTGAAACAAGTGGATCGGGGCCTGTAAGTCTGATTCTCCTAATGGCCTGGAATGGAACGGACTGGAATGACAAAACTAAGGCAGAGAAATCAAAAATCAATGGCTTGGCAAGGATGTTGACGCTTTCTGAGAGGAGGACAAGCAAACCAGGCGTGACAGATTGAACAACGACTGGGGCCAAAAGGGAGTTCTACTCCAAATGAGCAATTTGAACTCGCAGAATATGACACGGAGTTTAAGATTCCGGTTTTGTACTAACTTTTCTTTTTTCTTCTTCTCCGGGATCTGCTGTCTTTGATCTCTGACAGGTTGGACGTTCGCGGAGCGTCGACAACCTAAATGAGTTGTGGCAGTCGAGACTTTAACCCCCCGTCTGCGAGGCGGCCTGTTGCACTTCCGTCGATTGATCTTGAGCTAAATGAGTGAAAACCCGTTCACTCTCCCGAATCTATCCCTCCATATTCAGCTCGCCTTGTCTTTAAGTAATCTGCTCAGTCTCTACCATTGATGTGTTTTGCAGTACGGCGTGACAACCTTTATTTTTTTTTTATTTCTTCAAACGTCAAGTGGGAATGATCTCGATCCAGAGCTTGCTCAAATCAAAGCCTAGCGTTTGACACGTTGACATTTTCTTTCTGCAGGAATATCTATCAAGAAAGACGTGTTAGTGTAAACAAGACACACACACACACACACACACACACACACACACACACACACACACACACAAACACGCCTGTAACCATGTGATTGGATGCAGCAGCCGGTCCTCCGGGGTCAGCCTTAGGTCCGTTGTCATGCGGATGGAAGGGAACACGGAGGCGCTTTCTGGGAAATCAACAACACTTCCCCGGGAAGGAGGGGAGCTCTGTCTTGTCGGGATTAAACTTCAGGGGGGTGCCCTGCTATCCATTCTTTTGATATGTCAGCCCTGCGATATGGTGGAGGAGAGATGGGGGAGGCAGCAGCACTGCTAGAGGTCAGAGAGTAGCAGCAAATATGAGAGTCCACGTGTGTCCGTGAATCCTTGTGTCTGTGCAGGAGAGGGCCAAGGCAGGCAGTAGCACAGAGGATGGGGAAGGTGAGTAGAGAAAGTGGAGAACAGCTTCTTTGGACTGGGGGAGACAAATCTGTGCATCTTGAGCAGCCGAGGTGGAGGATGAGAGCACCACAAGTACAGATTGACAGGTGTGTGGCTGGTGAGAGGGTCTCCGCCCCTGCCTCAGCGTGAGATCACCGTGGAAATAGGAACGCACTTCCAACTCCTAATGTCCTGCAGTGGAGCTATGAGAGTCTAAAACTCTTGAACTCCTGCAGTGGAGCCCTAAGGGTCTGTGACTCCTAATGTCCTGCAGAGGAGCAATGAGAGTCTAAAACTCTTAAAGTTCTGCAGTGGAGCCCTAAGGGTCTGCAACTCCTCAAGTCCTGCAGAGGAGCAATGAGAGTCTGCAACATCAGCAAAAATGTGACTTGTTGCCTAGTAACTGTGGCAGATTAGCATTTTGGAGAGATGTGTTGCTAAAGACCAGACGCATTATTCCCCCCCTGTAATGTGATGAGGCTCTATTAATAAAGGTTATGATTAATATAGGTTCTCCACGGTTCAGCCCTTTTTAAATGGGATGTGTCGTGAGTGGTTTAAAGAAAAGTTCTCGATTCAGTGGGGAAAGAAAGAAAGTTTGGTGGTATTCCAAAAGGTTGTTTTGACCTCTACAGTGAAAATTGCAGTGAATATTGCTTCCTCGCATATATTTGCACAGCGATTGCCTTGATTGGCCTCAGCTTACCCAGCCGAGTTCCCATTGGTCTGCAAGGACCACTGGAATACTGGCTGTGGCCTCCAGGAGGAGCAGGGAGGGAGGGAGACCAGTGAGACCAGGAGTCTCTCTGCGGGCACAGAAGCCCCGGGTTCAGCCAGCGTACACCAGTCACACTCTCTCAAGTCAAAATGTGAAACACGCCACAGGGAGCAAAGATGATAGTTGGCCTCTGTGTGTGTGAGTGTGTGTGTGTGTGTGTGTGTGCGCGTGTGTGTGTGTGTGTGTGTGAGGGGAGGGGGGTGTTTGTGTATGTGTGGGTTTGCGTGTGTGCGCTTTATGCTTGCCTGTCAGAGGAGGGAGTTCAAAACCTGCCCAACTCGCTTTGCCGCCAATTAATACTTCATTAACTGCAGCTCATTAGCCGCGGTTCCCTGCGCCCAAATGAGCGGCGGCGGCGGCGACGGTGGCTGAAAAGTGATGAAGCACAAGGTGCTCCTGTGAAGCGGCCTTCATTTCCTATGCAGGCGACCTGGACGCTAACCCGCCGTGTTTACACAGCCAATAGGTCTTCACGCGGTTGTGAGCTCGCGCTCCTAGCTGTGTCTATCGACAGACACAAACGGACGTGTTAGCACCTAACGAGAGTTTGTTTTAATTGCTGCCCCCTCTTAGAAGAGTTGTTCTCATCACTGTCAGGGGGGACAGTGTGTTTTTTTCTTCTTCTTTGATCGCCACGTCTTGAAAGTGAAGCCGGTCGTGTCTTCTGATTAGCATAACCACAGTGTCAGCATTTAGAAGGACACGTGACCAACGTTTCATCCTTCCACTCCCACAACGAAGGTTCGTTATTCAAAGTAGGCCGCGCCTCAGTTCTGTATGTGACTGAAATGGCGGTTACCCGGAAAAAAAAGTGGGAACCATTGAGAAACGCAGGCGAGTGGCAGGGGCAGATTCACCGAGCGCCGGGGAATGAGAGGAGGCCGGGCCCAGGGTTTTAAACCTCTCCCTGCCTTTCTGCCTTTGTCCCGTAATCATTCAATTTCAACTTGGGAGAGAGAGCGAGGGAGTTCACGGTAATCACAGGGAAGTGGCCAATTTGTCTCGCGGAAAACAACCTGAGCGTGTGCGCAGCCACGGCGTCTGCTAGTCAGCCCCTGAGCACGGCAAAATGACAGTGTTTAGGTGAGGCAAGGTGCTGTGGCCCTCAAATCGACTGGTACTAATTAATTTTAAAATGGCAGCTTCGCTGACAAGACAAGGGATTAGCATACGGCCATTATGGCGGCATCCTTTGGTAATTTACCCTCATACGGTTGTCTGTCTCGGGGTAATTTACATGACAGACGAGCACGGTGGCGTATGCTAAGAGAAAGACATAATTGCAGCCTACAGGTTCTTATTTTCCCCGTTTTACTAAGACCCTGCCAACGAAAAAAAAAACAAGTGTGTGAAACTGGCGGTGTATTGAAAAAAAAAAAAATGTTGTGGAAATTAATTGAAGCGTTCAAATAATTATCGTGATGAAAAACCGTGTTGTGGAGAGTGTCTCTTTGTCTCCCCCGGTGATATCTCATTTGGTAAACCCTATTAAATTTAGATTCACGAGGGGGTCACAAAGGCTGGCTGCACTGAAACTCATTTCCTGGGAGTTCATCTTGAAAGAGTTCAATGTATTCCAATCATCGAAAAATAAATACGGCTGCGTAATTGCGGCCCCCGAGGATCGGCAAACATCATTATTCTGAGTACTTCATTGTTATGGTAATTGGGGGATAGCTCTCCTTGCACTTTGACAGGGGGGAGTGAATGGCTTTGGTGGGGGGGGGAGAAAATGGCAACCCGTGTTGTTGATGAACGTGTTTGCGCGTAAGCCTAAATGTACAATTGGGTCATAAGTCAGAGAGCATAAGGGCTCTCCTCCTCCCCCGTGTCAGCCTCCATCTAACAGCCATACTCCTCTCTTCACTCTGCGTCGCCGTCAGTGTCTTTAGTCGTTCGTCCTATAATTCCTGTCTCATTCTCTCTTTCATTAATGCTTTCTCTCAGAAATCCCACATCTCCGTTCGAATCTCACTCGTTCCACCTCTCTCTTTTAGCTTTTTGCTTCCAACCCCCAACCTATTTCTGCGGTCAGGTCTGTCTAACCCTGTGGTCACATGTTGCTGCACCTCTGGCTGTGTTTGGTTGGCCGTGGAAGTGACCAGCAGACAATCAGTCCCTGGCTAGGGGAGACCCGCTGGATCATGTCTGTGTGGTGCTTACCAAGTCAGCCTTTTCCCATCAAACCCAAATCTATTCCACTGTGTGTGTGTGTGTGTGTGTGTGTGTGCGTGTGCGTGCGCGTGCGCGTGCGCGTGTGCATCTGTGTAGATCTCCCGGAGACACGACCAGATAGGGAAGTGAGCTAGAGAGGGGAGGGTGAGCGTGGATGGTGAGGCGACACAGAGAGAGAGGGGGAGCGAGTGTTACCTTCCTGCTGCAGCCCTCCTCCTCCTCAGGCCATCGTGAGGCTCCTTTTAATGCGACTCCAGCAGCAGATCTGGTATTGAGATCTGGTCGGGAGATGAAGTGGCCTCGAGGAGGAGACGCCAGCCCATGTGCCTTTGCTTGGCTCTCTTGTCCCGGCCTCGCCGCTGTACCAATCACCCCCCCCCCACATCCTCCACGGCAGCCGTTAAGAAAGACCTGGCCGTTCCCGTCTGTGGCCTCTGGATTCTGAGTGCGCTCCGCCATTGTTATGGTGTTACCGTCGTCGGTACACAAGCTGTGTCCGTGCCCCGGTGTCAACATCCTGATGCTCCCCAAAGTGAGAGTGTCTTATTTACCGGAATGTTGCTGTGAGAACACACACACGCACACACACACACTCCGCCAGCTAAGACAAGGATGCACACAGAGCCTCGGGGCATGAGGGAAGCCCAGGTTATCTGGACAAATCCACTGACCATCAGTCCGCTTATCACCGCAGGCCTCCCTCACTGACTGGCCGCACTGGATTAAGCGTGCACACATGGTCACTATCTCTCTCTCACACACACACACTTTCTCTATCTCTCACACAGACTCACACATGCACACACACACACAGACTATGACTCTTTCTCTCACACAATCTCACACAGGCACACGCACAGACTGTCTCTCTCTCTCTCTCTCTCTCTCGCTGTCTCTCTCTCTCTCTCTCTCTCTCTATCTCTCTCTCTCTCTCTCTCTCTCTCTCTGTCTCTCTCTTACACACACACACATACAAACACGATGCACAAACTCTCTGTCCTCAAAAACACAAACACACAGGCAATCGCACTCTCACTCACACATACGACATACACCATCACAACGAATGCACACACTCACACCCTTCACATTGTCTCAAGCCTGCTGTGCAACGGGAAATGCATTGCCTCGGCGCAGTGTGAGGGAACCTAATCTGCAGGTGTGTGTGGCGCGCGGGGGCGTGTGTGTGACGTGTGGCGGCGGCATTATCACTGTCACCTCACAGTGTGCAACAGGGACTGTGCCGCGTCGAGTGCACGATAGGGCCAGGTCTACCTTTACGTCTGAGACTTCTTTTCTGTGAGCCACTCTCTCGTTATCTGATCTAATAACGTAAGCCACTAAGTGGATTGTGTTAGAAAACCCACAGTGAAACCTTTTCTAAGACCCCCCTCCCTGGAAGTGTGGCCTCTTTTCTGCAGATGTTAATGTCGCCTCTTGCCCAGGTCTCTTCTGCGTGCGACATGCTGTGAATGCACTTTGAGGGTGCTGTGATGGACTTTTGTCTACTCCCCCTTTTTGAACTCCCAAGTACTGCACGGCAGTCACCTTCAGCCAGTCTGATCTGGTTGTACAGGGGGAAACTAGGCGTCCAAGTAGAGTGGGGGCGAAACTAATCTATGTATATTACTAGACGGACCCAGGGGACTCAGCCAATGTGATTTGCCTAATAAAATCAAAGGTCTATTTGGAAGCTGGTAACAAAAGTCCATTTCCTATACCAGCCTGTGTCTGCCCAGATCGTGTCTGGTGCTGGCTCTTTGCAATGAACCCTGAAAGCCTTTTGACAGCCTATGAACTCAACCATGCATCTGTAGAGAGCCAGGCTGTACAAGGGTACCGACCAAGACAAAGTGCAACGGTGCAGGTTAGTCTGATAGACCAATCTGCTATCCAAGTTCATGCATGCTGCTTGCATGATAGCACGTCTGGGAGGTGTAATTTCAAAACGGACAGCACTGCAACTTCAAAGTGCATTTAATAGAGACTCTAGTACAGGGCGTTGCACTGCAGAACATCCCTGTCGCCATAGCATGGTATGTGTGCAAGGAAAAGAAGAAAAGCTGTACGTGCTAGGATAGTGACTCCACTGTTAGTCAGGAGAGAAGTTAGTTTGAGAGAATGCCGTTCAAGTCACGACTCTTCATTTGTGTTTGTCTTGGCAACTAAGTCAAGGTGGGGACGCTCACCTTGACAGCGCAATTAGCATTCTAAATGCGGCACTTCGAGTATGATTCTGAATTGGATTTGCATCAGCACAACAAACACTGTGTGTGTGTGTGTGTGTGTGTGTGTGTGGGTGTGGGTGTGTGTGTGCTCTGGTGCTCACACCAACACATGGAAACACAAGCACACCATTTCTAACACGTCAAGCTACCAAACGAGGGGCAGCAAAGCCACGACAGGGGAGCCGCACAGATGAACCTCGTGGCATCTGTGTGTGTGTGTGTGTGTGTGTGTGTGTGTGTGTCCCAGGGCGTCACCTTTCTTTCGTTCTTTTTTTCGTTCTTTCGTTCTTTTGTTCTTTCTTTCTTTCTTTCTTTCACAGTACCGCCCCCCTCCCAGACCAGAGACCGTGCTACAGACAACCTTTGATAGGTATAGGCTTAGCGAGTCTGAAACACATCAGAGCACCCAAAGCCTTTAGAGCACCAGGAGGGGTTGGGAGCACGGGCATCTTTCATCCCTAACTCCTGTGCCAACTTTACTGCCCTCCCCGACTGCTTTTTCCTACAAGTCCCGCTGGAACAACCTTTATGTACACTGTGTACTCCGCGAGCCGTCGATTACTCAGTGAAATCGAACCCTTAAAGGGGGAATTACACATAAAAGAAACGACCTTCTGTCATATTCCGCCATCGTCTTTCGGTGAATAATCTCCAGAGTAATGTCAGCGGGCCCATAGTTTTGTGGAATAATGTGTGGAGCTGACCAGGCGTCGCCGGGTGGATCAATCGTTGTTTTCCTCCCCAAGATTCTGCTGGCTGGATAGAAATGCTCGGCTTGGCGCTGTGCCAGATTTGCTGACTGCAAATTTTTCATCATTACCATACTAAAAAGTATAAAGTGCCCCCGTGATGCGTACTGCCGACTCGGAGCCTCTGAAATAACTGCATTGCAGTTTAAGTAAGAGTCCGCATGTGTACGCCGGGCAGATTGAGTTAGCAGCTATTCACAAGGTCCCCGCAAACACGGGTCGTTAGACTTAAGTGGATAAGTAATTCTGGACAAGTAGAGTACAGCTCAGGTCAGATCGGTCTCTGCCATGGGGAGCCTACCCTGTGTTTTGTTTACTTTTAAGGCGAAGGCTACTGAGCACACATGGGCAAACATAAGCTCAAAACTCCACTCCAAATGCTTTTCAAAGGAATGTCTTTGTTTGAATAAAGGTTTGTCAGGGTTACATCAGGCACTTGGTGTTTTGTTCCTGTGGGCGATGAACAGTCTTTTATGGATTCATTCCGCATAGATCATGTAATGACCTTGATCAAATGAAGAGCACATTTAGACTAGCGCCACACAAATCAACTCAACAAAACAAAACCACGTGCAATACAGGAAAATACAATACAATACAATACAATACAATACAATACAATACAATACAATACAATCTGCAGTTTTTCCACTTTCTTCTTTGATCTGTTAGTGCTATACACAGTGTAATTAAATATTTAGGCAATATACAAATTATAAATACAGTATATAGACATCCAAACTGCTGAAATGAAGAAAGCTGTTTGAAACTGGGCCAGGGAATGGGAGTGCCCATCCTTACAGAGGAAGCATGGACTTCCCATAGAGAGGCATTGTGGGACAGCAGAGTCTTCCTGTCCTTGGAAGTCTGGGACCAGGGGGACACGCCGGGCTTTCGCTGACGGAAACCCGAGTTTCCTAAAAGTCGCACACCTCGTCGCCTTCCCTAAGGGTGATCCTGAGTGACGGTGGCAGCCATGTTGGTCCGGGATCCACACGCCATACGCTAATTTCATCCCCATTTCTATTTTTGACACGTTTTTTCCCCCCGACTAATAATTAGAGAACCGATGAAATGTCTTCCTTTCAACCTTGCCTTCCGAGTTTTTATTTTTATTTAGAAGTTGTGCCAGGAAGGAGATGTAAGGAATGAGTTGGATGTAAGAAGCACAGAGTGTTGATATTTACCCTGAGAGGGGAGAGAAACGGCTTCCCAGGGCTGTGCCACGTGACTTCCTGGTCGAGAGGGGATACTTCCTGCCAATTGGCCCGTCTCTCAACCCCACTTCCTCTGCCACTTCTCACGTATCCCGCTCCGCAAGGGCTCCCCGCTCTCTGCACTTCTCCTCTGTTGACCCTCTCTTCTCCAGCCTGTCGTGTTGTCTCATTGACGTTCCCCAATTGACTTTTCCCCCCCCTCTCCTTGTCCCCTTTCCTATCCCCATTTTGTCTATCCGCCTCTATTTCCCAACTCTGTCTACCCTCCTCCCATGTACGCCCCTCTATCTTCTCTCCTATCTATTCCCTCTCTCCCTCTACCCCCCCCCCCCTCTGTTTCTCCATCTCTCCATTCCTATGTCTCTCTCTCAGCCTGTGATGACCTGGTGAGTTCGGAGCGGGACAGGAAGCCCAATGCTCTGATCCAGGTGGCGGTCATCGACCCTCGTGAGCAGTACCTCGTCTCCCACGCCTGCACGGAGATAGTGGAGGTAGGCCATAACACACACACACACACACAAACACACACACAAGACCCACGTGTCCACCTCACACACACACACACACACACACACAGTCTGTCTTTTTCTCTCTCCTCTAGTCCAAGCTCTCATGTCCTCTGACCCCTGCTGTTTGTTTACTGCCACAGTGACTCACCAGGTCTTCACTGGTGTTCTGTTCTCTCTCTCTCTCTCTCTCTCTCTCTCTCTCTGTCTCTCTCTCTGTCTCTCTCTCTCACTCTCTCTCTCCTGTTCTGGCAAAAGTGTTTAAGCAGCTGTCTGTCAAAATTAGCTGTATTTACTATTTAACCCCCCCCCAGTGTGTCTCTCTCTCTCTCTCTCTCTCTCTCTCTCACACACACACACACACTTTCTCTCCCTCTATCTTTTTTTTTTTTTTTGTTGATCTCTCATTGTCTATTCTCAACCCCACTATCTATGAGTCAGTGAGGTGGAACAGACAGTGAACATTGACCTTATTCACTGTTTCCATACTGTGGCGTTTCACTTCAGTTCTGTGTGTGTGTGTGTGTGTGTGTGTGTGTGTGTGTGTGTGTGTGTACCAAAGTATGGCTGCATACTGTATGTGCGCTGTAAAAAAAAGGTTGATGCATATTACAATATTTAATACCAGTTAGGTTCACTAATGCAAGTAACTTGGCATATCAAACGCAGTTTGCTATCTTCACAGAGGGCATGCTACTGACGAAATGATGGTAGCCAAAGTCAATCATCTGCACAGTACTGTACATACAAAGGCATCGAGCATGAAAACACATTCAGTTGCCATGACTGCACAATACAAACAGGCAGCCATTCAAACGGAAAGGACAAGAAAGGCTCACGGTGCAAAAACACCTTTTCAAGCCGTGCCTGTAAACACACATTGAACACGACTTCGCCAAACTTTCCCAACAGGGCGCAGCAAGGCTTCCCAGGCGGATCCTTCCTCGTTTTTCAAAATGCCTCATGGCTAGCCGTGGTGTTCAGCAATTATTTGAACTCATCAATATGCATTCATACAACCTACTGGTTTTACTTTTCAAACAAAACAGTTTAAAACATTTTCGAGGACAATTTGGATTTTACAACGTACAAGCTGTAGCTGCATTCGTTTGTAAGGTTTGGTAGTGGGCAGTTGTACAACAACTAGCGTGATCTTCGTTTTATCGTTTTATTTCGGCGTTATGCTCTTTACCTCAAACTGTCCAGTACGTGTGCATACAAAATGAGTTGATAGAGAGAGTGTGTGTATGTGGGTGTTCCTGGTTGCATGCCTTAGAGAGGAAAGGCTATATGCCCTTCGACCCCCGTAGTGCCATTTCTACTGTCACGGAGTGAGAGTGCCGTTGCTCAGGCAACGACCAAGTGCTTTTGGGGTGGGTTAACAGCTGTCCCATGTCCAGCTCAGGAGATTCCCCCCCGTCTCTCTCTCTCTCTGCCTCTCTCTCTCTCTCTCTCTGCCTGACCCAATCCCTCTCTTTCGCTCTCTCCCTTTCTCTGCCAGACCCAATCCCCCCCCCTCTCTTTCTCAAACACACACCCTGTTGTCTGCTGTTTCTGGACTGTTCCTTTCCCAGTTCTTTCTGGTAGGATAGCAGTACTTTTCTCACTGAATTCATATAGCTGAATTAGCACAATCGGCACTGCCTTAAGACTCCATCTCAGCACCCCTCCCTCAGATTAGCCAAGAGGAGACCACTGTGTGTGTGTGTGTGTGTGTGTGTGTGTGTGTGTGTGTGTGTGTGTGTGTGTGTGTGTGTGTGTGTGTGTGTGTGTGAGGAAGCACAGGATGTGGTTGGGTACTGTATGCTGGCTCAGCTAAGCAGATACCTAGGCACACACACACACACTGGGAGAGACATCCACACGGACACACACTGTGCCGCTGGAGTTAGGACTTCATGGCTGTTGTGTGAAAGATTTGGACTGGGATCTTAGGATATGAGCTGCTTTCGGCTCCTCAACAAGCGGGTATGTACTCACTAAACTAGAAGTAAATTCAAGGTTAAAATATTAGTTCTTATTTTTTTTTTTTGCCAACTATTTCCCTTCTTGATTAAGCATGTCTACATGGCTTGAGTCATACAGCATATTATGTACGTCATAGATGTGATGTCATTTAATGAAATATAAACTTTATGTATTAAGAACATACTTTTTTCTTTTTTTGTTGTTGTACATGTACAATCTATAACAATTGTAGGTACAATTATAAAGCAAAGTTGATCAAACCAACTAATAATAAGACAGCTAGTTCACAGTTGGACACTTGTTTTTCCGCAACGTTTCGCTCGTTGAACAACCGCGGTGCAAACACTCAACGAGATATAGTTGAGCACAGGTTTTCTCTCACACAGTGTGGTCGTATGGGTGGGACGCTGGGCAGGCTTGGGGGCCTCGTCAGAGTGCAGGTCTCGGTGGAGGTGTTGAATATGCGGTGGTAATTACGCTGGTGGATGGGCCGGGTGCTGTGTCGGTTAATTGAGTTGGCCTGTCAGGACCTCGGTGGACACATATTATACTGCCTCTGTTCCACAGCTCGCTTGTTTCCTTCAGCCCCACGCGGTATTCCTCACAATGCCGCCATGCACAGCTGCAGCTGTTCATTAACCTCTCTGGTTATAGGCTGTTTGTGTGTGTGCGTGTGCGTGTGTGTGTGTGTGTGTGTGTGTGGGTGTGTGTGTGTGTGTGCATGTGCGTGTGTGTGTGTGTGTCGGCCTGGGTGTGTGTGTTTGTGTGTGTATGTGTGTGTGTGTGTGTGTGTGTGTCTGCCTGGGTGTGTGCGACCGTGGACACATTTGTGTGTTCACTAATGCACCAAATATGAGTAAAAGCTGGTCTGTGGCCGTGTGCCTGCGTGCGAGCGTGTGAGTGTGTGTTTGTAACGTGCGCACGGTAGGAGTGTGTGTTCACGCGGCATGTGAAGTGTGAACAAGTGGGAGACAGGCCGGCTGCCACTCGGGTGGCTGTTTGCCCTGTGCCCCATTCCCAGAGGCCTGCTCCCAGCAGCTGGTCCTGGGCTGGGCCCGTCTGGCTGGAGACCGGCTGGAGACCGGCTGACTGTGGCCCCTGCTCTCCCCCCTCACTACTGCTGCTACGTGGTCTTATCCTGACCTCCACGCCTGTACCCGAAGGAGACCCAAGTCTGCATGTATTTATACATACTTAGATGCATCTATTTTCCCCCACAAAATATTTACGAGGTCGACGTGGCGGCTGCGCCAGTGCTCTAGTGACTTGTGTGCCAGCCAAAAACATTGTGAATCCAGCTATATTTGGAGGACTGGTGAGTCAAAAAGTGACAAACCAGCAAATTGGATGTGTCCTCTATCTAAACATATCATGCTTTAATAGCCAGTTTATCTGAAACTCAACTTTGGTTTACTTTCACTCTACAGTCCTCTGCCTGTCTCAGAGGGAGATGTGCTAACATGTTTGCGCCCGTTTTAGGCTTGATGTTGTTGCAATGCCTAAAAACATGCCACGGTATGTATGAACAGACCACACATGGGTAAAACCGCATACCGCCTGCCTCAGGAGCGCAGAATGACAATTTGCGCTTTTCCTACTCATGCATATGTATTCATGGGAGGGTCGGGTTTCGAGGGATGGAGTTTGGCGCAAAAACATGGGAGATGTGGGCGGAGAGACTGATTACGTATCAGTGACGTGCGGTCAGGGGAGGCAGGGCCTCACCTGTCATAGCCTGACCTACTCCAATGAAAATACTACAAAGATAACTAAAAGTAAATAAAAAATAAAATGAATGTGAAGATTATTATCTTCTTCTATGAATGTAATTTCTGTGTGTTTCCAATCATTTTCATAGTTAAAATCGCCAAATTCACGGAGCTCCGCTGAAACTATTGATAGCCAGGAAGTGAGGCAGCAAGAGTTTGATCTAAGGCCAGTAGCTTACCAGCCGATGATAATGAATGATTGCTATGGGTTGGCTGATTAACGCCAAAGAGTATAGAAGCACATGCAAGTTATTTGCTAACGCTGTGTGCTCTCAAATTGCATACTACTTTTTCGAGTACAAGTTGTAGTAGGTACTTCAGCTGCACTTGTAAAGTATTTTACAGTTGCATGTATTTGGCATACTGCATTTTACATGGTTTGTATTGGGATGTGCTTAATCCTTTTCTGGCTTATTTGATAGCTATATATAATTATACATAGTATATATATATTGAGACGCAGCCTCTGCCTCCCCTGCCATTTAGCTCACCTCACGTCACTGTTACATATCTCATTCCATGTATGAAAACGGTGGGATAAGCGCACATCTGTTTTGCCGGTACATTTCTGTGGTTCATAATAAGATGTAATCCAGGCAGCACGTTTGCTTGCATAAGGGAAACCTCTGGAAAGAACGGCAGCAGTCATCCAAGCAAGACGAAGACACAGACCTAGGAGACGGGCTGAGAGGATTTTCGCCACAATAATTACCCTTTTTAATTGAGGGAAGAAGTCATTAGGCGTTACTGATTAACCAATCATGCAATAATACATAATAATAGCTATTATATTAACTATAATAAGAAGAATATAGAATCACGCCCCTACAGTATCTCTAGATTTGATGATACCTCATAGAAAGAATAGATTTTATGATCGGCAAACTTTGGTTTTCTTTTCCGAGTCGGCGGTTCCATGAACGATAAAGGGAGGCCCATTCCATTGCTTATTTAATCGGGGGGCCACACGTTACTGTTAGGGGGCGGTGACACGTGCCGATTACGTGATCGGCCACAGGTTGGGTACGTTCAACGTAAGAATGAAAGGCAGGTTGTGCACTTTTTGTGGCCTGGCCAAGTCTCTGTTTACTCGGCGCTCTCTTAGCGTACGCACATCTGCCTCCCAGTGTCTTGTGCTTTAGTGAGGAAGGTGTAGCTGTGGTTTTCAATGTGTCCCTGTCACTGTAGATGCTGCCTCTACAAATCTGTGTTCTCTGATGGGGTTCTCTGGGCTGCCTGCCCCAGTTGGTTGTAGAAGAAAGTAGAAGAAAAGTGTATTTACATTTTCTAGTAAATGTGAAGGGTCCATACTGAGCTTCCAGTGGCTTGTGATATGAATCAGATATTCAATAATGAAGCCAAAGTTACTTTGGAAGCCAGTTTAGGGGTCAGACTGACTCCAATCTTTGCAATCGCATCACACAAATCTGCACGACCAAATCCAGCACGCTTAATCCGCCCACGAAAACATGCACCAACTTCATTTGGGAGTTGTAAAGCAGAACAGTCTGGTATCCACTGAAGGCATTAAAAGACAAGCTTTTCTCTTATGAACTTAACAGTGTGCTTCAGGGAGGCTGTAGTGGCATCTGTCTGCGCCATCTCGACATGATCCGAGGAGGGGAGGGGAGGCCGACTGGCATTTATGCCCGGCCCCACCGCTAATCGCTTTGTCTGTACGGGGGGAAAATCCCATTCGAGAAACACAGCCCATGGGTCTGGGAGTGGCGGTCCTCCAAAGGGATTTGACGTCACGCACAGCCAGGGGATAAAACAGCTCTTTGATGCCGTGCAAGTGAAGCCAGGCACCCACCCTGCTCGGAGAGAGTCTTGTGTCTCGGTAATTGTGTGTGTGTGTGTGTGTGTGTGTGTGTGTGTGTGTGTGTCCCCGTGTGTGTCGGTGTGTGTCCGTGTGTGTAAATATAAGTGGTCAAGGGAATGGCTTGAACCAACAGCCAGAGGCAAGGCAGACTCCCTCCCTCTCCAAACAGACCCACACACACACACACACACACACACACACACACACACACACTCGCTTCCCCCCACCCACTCTCTGGTAGGCAGACTCCCTGTGCCCCTACTGTGGAGGTTTGTAGCTCAAACAGATAGCTCTCACATCCATCTGGTCCTGTGCGCCGCACGCGGGCCTGTCTGGGAGTGCTGTCGGCCGGCCACTGGTCTGAATGAAGGACTAGCTCCTGGTGGGTGTGAATAGGGCTTTGGAGCTGCTCTTTACCACCCACTCCGGCCTGTCTGGAGAGCGCTGAGAGGACCCGCCAGCGGCTGAGCAGGCCAAGTATGCTGGTGAGTGTGAATAGGGGCTATTGAGAGAGGCTGTGCGGGTGGTGCGAAGCGTGTGTACACGTGTGTGTGTGTGTGTGTGTGTGTGTGTGTGTGTGTGTGTGTGTTTGTATTTAAAGAGAGAAAGAGGGGATAAGAGTAAGTGTGCCTGACTCTGCCAGCCTGCCTGCCTGTCGCTGCCTGTCATTCAGGTTGTTTGTTTTCGTTCCCTCCGTGTGTGTGTGTGTGTGTGTGTGTGTGTGTGTGTGTGTGTGTGTGTGTTTGCGTGTGTGTGTGTGTGTGTGTGAGAGCACCGAGCTCTCCATTGAGGTCCATTGATTCCACCAGGTCTTGCCCACTGTGCTGTGCCAGTGTGTTGGTCTAGCAGCAGGCCACGTCCCATTCAGGTCCACTGTGGGGTGGAGAGATGACAGCCCCGGGAGCCTCGGCGACTGTGTCACAGCGCAAAGTGGCTTTCAGGCCGTAAGCCTCCCACCGGCTCCTAGAGATTTGTTTTATTCTCTCTTTTGGGACCTTGGCAGGGGACGGTAAATACCAGGAATCAAAGGGGTTAGTGGTGCGGCGAGGCTTGTGTTTTTCCATGCGTGCGTGCGTGCGTGCGCGCGCGTGTGTGTGTGTGTGTGTGTGTGTGTGTGTGAGTGTGAGGGTTTGTAGAGTCATAAAACATGGCTTTCCCTCTGTAGCCTCAAGCCTTGGCTAGGAAGCGAGCCAGGCCATGTATCTTA
>JAVQIZ010104936.1:0-15817 GCA_036023535.2 Galaxias brevipinnis | reverse complement strand
TACCAAGGGTTTTATCGGGAGCCCCACACACACACAAAAACATATATAGATATATATATATATATATATATATATATATAGATATATATATATATATATATAAGGTGGCTCATTTGTTAAAGAGGGATTACAAGATACAGTGGCAGGAAAATATTTATTGTGTGATGTTAAAGGATTTGCAAGTTCATCCATTGTGTCCCATTTGTCAAAGCAGGCCACACAGACTTTGTTTTGATGGTCCCTAGTTAGATTATCCTTTACACTGAGGGAATGGACCATAGGCAGTACCAAAAAGTCCCTGGGGGAGGGGAGTTTAACAAATGTAGTGTCTGGGATAAGGAAAATAGTCACATTCACAGAGGGGAAAAAACTGACATAAATGTTTGGAGCCTTCTTTCAGTGTGCACATTTTTTAATTTGCTCCCATATCTTGTTTCAACAATAACAAAGCAGAGAGCAGAACTGAAATCCACCATCTGGTGAGTGTGCAGTGACTTCAGCTGTCGACTGATTGTGTTATTGTTTCCAGTGTCCCTTGAGGCTCCCCGAGCTTAAAATTCACACCCATTATCACCGTCATCATTACTATCACTTTCAGGGACTAGCCGACTTCTGCGGAGAAATCCCGCTTGGAATTGGAAACATTACCCCCTCAGATATTAATAGTACTGTACGGCAACCCTATATTAACATGTACACTCTGGTCTTCTGATGATATAATTGAAGAGTAAAACTATTTGTTTCAAACTGAAATGTTTTCACAGTTTTGAATTAGCGCTAACCTCATAAATCGCCCTGTACTGTATCATCAATTGTCAGGCCAAATAGGTGGCTGGCAAACATGAGGGTATAAATACATGCATGATGCATTGGCATGATTTATTGTCTGGCCAGAAGCGTTCACTTTGTTATTTTCACTGGAAGTCCTGATTGCTGCATCCTGAAGGCTATTTGGGTTGGGAAATGGCTGACTTGGCAATTAAGGCGCTTGTGTTCACTCCTAGACCACCAGCTGTTGCTGCCGTTTCATTCTCTCGTGGCTAAGGAAGGGGGGAACCATTGGCCTGCATCGTTCTACGTGGAGGGGGGACCACAACTAAGGCAACACCGCGGAGGTAGGAATCATAAGAAGACAGGACATTTCATTTGGAGTTGGACAGCTGGGTGGGACGACACTTTTTGGCTAACCAAAACTATGCCCAGGGAAAACAGGCTTCCAAAGATAACTGTAGAGGAGTCCTACTTTATTTTTTGCACAGAAAGAAGGGGGGTCTTTTGGCTGGAGTGATTGGAAAATAATAGACAAAGGTTGTTCTAAAGAGGAATGACAATCACTCATTCTGTCAAGACACTAGACGGAGCTGTTTTTTTTTGCATCGCTAAGTAAAGGACAGAGTTTCACCATGGAGCAGGCCTAAGAATACACAGCACAAACAGCATATTGTATGCAAACAAATATGTGCTGGTCCTGAAGAAAAAATCTGTTTACAAATGGTCTATACACCTGATAAAGTGACAAACTGATATTTCTTAGCATATTAATACCAAAGTGTATACAGTCCAAAAAAACATCTGTGTATATTGAAATGTCAGCTTAAATTCAAAGCATGTACCGTCTTGGTTGCAAACAGGTCCTGGTAAACCCCTAAAACCAGGAGGAACTGAATGACAACGTAGAGTTGCATAGTCACAGGCCAGCTGGGATTATGGGGAAGCTCATCTCCCGTAACCTGTTACAAAGAGAATTTATTAAAAATACCAATACATTCGTATACAACATCACCATGCCATTAAAGTAGGAAAATTATGAGAGACCTTGAACTGTATATTATTTACTTATTACGTACGATCATGAAGAGAATGAGGAATTTTTTACTAAACTGAACACACAAATTACCTGTCTTATAATGTTGTAGCCCACAATTAGACATTACTGTCATTTAGTGGACGCTGTTATCCAAAGTTAGTTAGTACCACTTTAACTTCATACACCCCCCCCTCGTTGATTGGTGCTAGTCTTTTATAAGGGGGTTTCCAGAAGCTCTGGGTAACTCAACCACATCTGGGTGGGTTCTAGGCTTCGCTCATATCCCCAAAAGCCTCTTAGGTATTCCAACACACTGCTCTGCTTTGCTTCAAAAGCAAACACCATTGACCCTGCCTTGCTCCCATTCTCTTTTTTCCCCTCTCTCTCTTTTCCTCCATATATGCTCTTCAACAATGGGACGGCTTTCAAGATATTTCGGTCAAATTCCGGCGTCTTCCACATGTTTAGAATCACTGCGCCGAGTTAAGGGACCAATTTAATTGCGACGGCGAAGGGGAGTTGCTTTTTTGAGTGTGAAGCGTGGTGGGACTAAACGTGCCACCATCAGCGCTATTTCAAAGCTAACCGCTGGGGCACAGATTGGGGCCCATTTTAACTTGCACACTTACACTGGCATGCAGGCACACAACACCAAACACACGCACACACACGCACACACACACACACACACACACACACATACACACACACAATAACAATATATCACCGTCAGTTGAACACATACACACTCTCTCTCCCTCACTGTTTCTCTCTACACACATTAACACACACACACACATACATACTTTTGATCCAACACACTTGGTATTTAAAGACGGGTGAACATGAGCTTATTGGATAGCCTCTACAAAGGCCCTGCAGGGTTTATTTGGTGTGGTGTTTCCTTGTAAAGCCTGTCTAGTAAGCAAATCTTTGAAGGATTTTCGAAGTCAAAGGGTCTGTGTGTGTCAAAATGATAGATTGAAAGGTTTGGAAGGGGCTGCTGTGCACAGTGTTGTGTGCGTTGTAGCATTGCCCTGTAGCTGCAGTTCTCTCTCACCGCGGCAACCTCTGCGTGGTCCCCAAGCCTTGGTTTACCAGGTTTCCAACTTGGCCCTTTAAAGAGGACACTCAGCTTGTTGTGAAGCCGCATGAAGTGTGAGAATCTCCTCCACACGTATTTGTAATAGAAGAACTGAAAAGAGTGAAAAAGAAATATCACACCGAATGCAGAACACGGTTAAATGTGTCATGTATCACTGCTGCTCCATACATCATTGTTATTGATTACAACGCCTCCCTCCATCAAGCAGGGCTGGGAATGCGCCTTCTCATTCCGGGGACATTGCGCACATTGTACGCTGCCCGTCGCACGGCCAGTGAAAATAACCAAAAACTCCCTGCGATTCCACTTCATCGGCCCCTCCCACCTCCACTGGGCCGTTTATTTAAAGTAGTAATAATGTTTTGGTTATAACATGGCTGCTTGGCCAGCGGAGGGGAAAACACGAGCTTGGACCTCATCTATCTTTTTGTCTGATCCTCTGGGGGGGGGGGGGAACTAATCGGTAATGGGTTCTGTTTTTGATGATGCAATAGGAGGCCCGGGGACCCACCTGAACGGTGAGGATTTCAAATGTGTTTATAGGATGGACCAGACCGTAGACCACTTTGTCTGTCTCAGGTGCAAACGTACCTACAAATCACACACCAGCATTCTAAATGAGTCAAATTACCATTTCAATATACATGCAATGTTATCTAATGGAATAAATTATATTGTAATGCATTGGGTAAAACAATTGCTAGCAATGGGAAGGAGAACTCCCAATCGCTATCAGAGCTCCACTTACCAAACAACCGGTCCCACACAATCAGAGCCCCACCATAATTCTTATCAATGCAATAAAGGTTCCGCCCTGCAAGTGACACAATGCGTTGCAATTACAAATCTAGTCACGTTATTCAAACAATTATGATTAAGTCAGAATCAAGGACACGACTGATAGCTGGGGTTGTACCCTAAGGAAGGCTTGTCTCACCGTGATGCACCCTGTGGTGACTGGGGGTGTTCAGCACCCACTCCAGAGGCCCCAGATCAGTAATCACCTGCCAGACAGAGGACACATATGACCTTCTAAGGATTCCATGACAAAGCACTGAACTAGGCTGGGACACAGCACTGAAAGAGGTTGCGTGTACTGTATCCTCCTGTCTACTGTATCTAGAGTGTGTATCTTCTGTTTGGTCGTTTCTTTTAAATAAATGAAATATAATTGACTTTCTCAACAAGCCCCTTATTTACACAGCACTATACTGTATACTGTATAATGACATAAGGTCCGCAGAACAAAGTGGTTCCTTTTCGGCCAAAAAACTGGAAAAAGGTATTTAGTTGAAACACATTATGAGTGAGGTGGCCAGAATTCCTGATGGAAAGAACAATATTTATAGATTGAGAATGAATCAAACGATGCAAGAGGAGCCAGGAGCTTAGGGCAATTGACTTGGCTGATCATGCTCACACCTTTCAGACACTCAGGCACAGGAAATAGAGTAAACAATACAAGTGTGGGTTTAGTGAAAAACGATATTTATGGTGTAAACATGATCACACTCACATGCACCCAAAACTTACACCTCAAAAGTGCTCTCAGTTAACCATGTCTGATTACATTCATATGGCACACAGAACACACACACACACACACACACACACACACACACACACACACACACACACCACACACACACACACACACACACACACACACACACACACACACACACACACACACACACACACACACACACACAAAATATCATTATAGATCATCACACAGTGCATAGTTGGACATTCAGTTTGGTATTTCTCTTGGGTGTGACTTTTACTGATATTTTGATGTTTCGGTACAAGTCTGCAGTCTTGGGAAATGTGCGCAACTGGACAGAATTTCTCAATGATTCATTATTTCGATGTAATGAGCGGTCTGGCAACAAAGCCAGAGAGTTTCATCTTGAATACAAGAAAGTTTTCTCTCCACTTCACTCTCGTTCTGACGTCGGATCGGCTGGATCAGGGGAATATCGCGTGCCCATAAATAATACAACATCAAGGAAGCCCATAAAGGAGACATAAATTATATCCCGTCCAAAATGGTGAACGTTATGACTGTTTTCACTAATAGTGTACTAAAAGATGGAAGTCATTCAAAATCCATTCATTCCCCCTAACGATCGTTGGGATTGTAAAAGTGATACACCCAGTTGCTTTCAAGGCAGGGAGAGTTTGGTCATGCTTCTGTTTGGAATATTTCATGAAATCTCATTATTTTTTATTGAACACAGGTTTTCACGGCAGCACTGGATCTATAAAGGATCCATAAAGAGCGGCCACAGCAGTCCGACTAGAGTCGAGAAGTAGAAAAGCACTGTACACGTAGATAATGTTCAATCTGGAGATCTCTCAAATGATCTCAGGGCATATTTATTCACTATTTATATGGTTAGTTACTAGAGAGTTGAATTCCCCCATTAATAAACAGTCCAATTTAAAAGTAATCGGAATCCCTTTTTACCTCAGTATGGATCCAGAACTGGTAAAGCAGGTTGAATTGGATGTGAACAGCAAATACAGTTGGGGGGATGGCCAAAGCCATTGGCAGGTAGAAGATCTAGGGACACAACCCAGGATGTTAGCAGACAGCCGATATCAACTGGAACATGGCCAGAAACATGTTGACTTGGACCACTGCAGAGGTATGAAATCAGGTTGACATCTGTATAATATGTGTTAAGGTGTAGATGTAGAATAGAATAGAGTGATGTGACTGTGGGACCTTACCCATGAGGAGAACTGTTGTGTTAAGGACTGTCTCAGGGCTGTGGACAGGTTGTAGTATTCTGAACTGTGGTGAACTTGGTGGGCTGCCCACAGGAGGTTGAGCTCTGTGGAACACACACACACACGCACGTGCGCACGCACACACACACACACACACACACACACAAAGAGACGCACACCGATCAGTGACATACTTATTATCAGTGCACTAGTAAAATTCGTCTTTTTACATCTGTCACGCCCTTTACATTTTTTAACCCTCAGCCTTCATAGAACTTGCAATAGAGGGGTACTTGCACTGGATTTGAACCCTAATAAACACACCCTTGCTTGTACACCAGAGCGACAACACAAACCATTTATCAAATGGAAGTACAGTTCCCCCTCCAAATGAAAGCTTGATGAAACGCTTTGAAAGAGGCCTGGTTAGGCATTAGGGGGACATAAGCACATAACGACACCAGGGGTGTTAGGCTGCAGCTGGTGGAGGTCCACATGCATCTCCCAGAGCTCCAGTAGACATTCCTCTGCTATGTTGTGATACTTGCTATATTAATATCCGTGTTACACTCCATTTTAACATCCAAAAGGAACACGCTTGTTAAGTTTCACGGGATCTCCGGGCTGTTTCCGGACCACCCTGCCTCGCTGTGCGCATTGGCACCTCCCTGTAACGTGTTGTCTTGGTACACTTTGCCGGAGAGTCCAGTAACCTTCAAATACTGAGGAAACCGCAATGACTCATAACGGCTATCTATAGCAAAAGATACATAGCACTGAAAACTGGGAGGTTTTTAGAGTTGTTAAAGAGTCATTAAAGGTGAAAGGCTTGCGTAATGATATATCACATGATAATAAAAATGAATTATGTGAGCAAAAGCTGATAATTAAGTTTGGATCAGACATGATAAACATAAAAAACAAACATAAGATCATACTCAGTGGTAGAATGAACAAGCATTCCCTTTCCCTTCACACACAAACACACACACAAACACACACACACAAACACACACACACACAAACACACACTCCGCTCTCTCTGGAGTTCCTCCGTTCTATTTCGAGACCTCTCTCTTGCACCGCAGTGTCTCAAACGTACCTCTTTCAATGTTTAATAAACTTGTGAATTCTATCGAAACCGGGAGTAATAAAACCTAATGGCTCGAGAAAAGGCACCTGAACAAACAGACTGTGGAGAAAGAGTGTGTGAAGGTGTGCAAGGTATATGTCTGCAAAGAGCCAAACACCACCACACGTCCACACACACCTCAAGGGCAATGCCCAAATGGACGTGGTCGACCCATCACAACCAGCAAGTCCTGTCTAGGAGGAATTCCCTGGGCCTTGGAAGGAGGGAAACACCTATCCTCTCTCGGTGCATATTACTGTACTGTGTCAATACTACGCACCACTTTCATCTCACTGGGTTATTACTGCATTTCAGCTGGTGTGGGAGAATTAAATGTCAGCCTGAATTTTTCCGGCAGTGTCAACATAGCGTCAACCCACACAGTTCTCGTCAAACACCTTTTAACGGTAGCCGCATTGGAACAACTTCATATCAAACTTTATTTGCCCATTCGACACGACTTAATGAAAATGGGGCTTGAGCTATAGACCGGACTAGAGGGCTGGAAAAGGTCTGAAGGACAAAAAGAGAGAGAAGCACTGAAAACGAAAAGCAGCTTTTTTGGACCAATAGTTTTGGAGCGCCATCTTTAAACCGTGTGGGCCTCTTAACACTTCCTCGTGTCTTCAACCAATGGGAAAGAGATAAAGTGACCAGCGAAGAGTACCATAAAATAAGATAATCCCGCCATTGTTTAAGTTCACTCTACCACACCAGTTTGCTCTTTTGTTTTTCTTCCAGGTCCGCCCGGGGCCCGCGGACACAGGCCTGAAGATTGATGCTCATGTCATGGCTAGGAAGTAGGAACGGCTAGGCTTCACTGCAAGCCCATGTCCTCATCCTGCAACACGGCGGGACGCTGCATAGTTTGGCCCAGCCTATTCAGGAGGGACGGGCCGTTAACGATGAGAAGCAATGCCCACGGAGCCCCCTTTTCCCAGCAAGCAGCACAAAAACGCTGAGGACGCCACTTCCAAAGGCCTCTGCTGGGGTTTCTCCGGGCTTTCATTTCTTAGGAAAAACAAGACGGACGACATCGCTGCGAGATGGAGAAAGGAATGTCTTTCTGTTCAGCTCTGTTCTTGGGAAGGGCAGAGGTTTCTGCTAAATGTGGTATAATATATACAGTACATTACAAAGAATTATGGCTGAATATTTTTTTTTATGTACTGAAGAGGGATATTTTTAGTTTTGTAAGTCTTTGGACTACTTGAGTGGGAAAAACAAAATCAGGTGTGAAATGAGGTGAAAGCGCTTTGAACTCTGACAAAGCAGGAGCTGTACATAATTAAGAAGTTACATAATCTGTCATACTGTATATTCACTATTGCCAAGGTTTTATCTAGCTCAATAAGCCAAACTTAAAAAATAACTAAATGTATTGGGACTATTTACAATAAGGTGACTAAGCACTTTAAACATACAAGTTAAGAGAAACGATCTGCAGATTGTTTAAAATGGTTTCCAAATCACTTTCAACAACTTTCTTGTCCGAATATATTCTTTAGCAAAAAAAATTTATAACACTATATAGTTTTATATTTCATCTAATATTTAATCCCCACCCGCTAAGATGAAATACTTGCGTTAACTATACTGCCTTTGAAGTTCCACCGTCTCAGTCGTGGATTGCCCTGTCAATCACGTTGGTAATGGGCTGTGAACAGCCTCTGAGTGTTTTGATTGGAGGTTCCCTGCATTAGGAGCCAACCTAAACAGAATGGGCTGCACTCAGTGGGACGGCAGTTTTCCTCACTCTCCTGTCACTGCTTTACTTCACGATGTCCTCACAACCCAGTCACATGCACTAAAGTCAATACAGTAAGTCACACACACTTACAGTTCATCTCAAATGTGCAGCAAAAGTTTGTCTGAAATATAAGTGAATTGTTTCATTTTACAAATTCGAATAAGGCTGTCTATATTTTCGTGTTATCTTGATAGTCCCCTTTCATCCACCCTATCACTGGGGGGGCTTACCAAGAGTTAGAGAGGATTTGTCTGTCAACACAGCTGATACTCTCTTGAAGGTCTCTATGTAGCATACAGAGCACACGAGGGCAGTATACTGCTGGCAAGTGAAATTCATACTCCACTCCCTTCAGTTCAGTCAGATACCCTCACCATGAGCGGTGTTGCTGACATTGAATTTCTCAAACACACAAACACGCTCTAACACATGCACACAACACCTCTGAGCGCACACACACACACACTGTGAGGAGACACAGCAGAGCAGACGCCCTTCTGTTGATATGAACCCACCCCCCACAAACATCCTGACGCGGACCCCACCATTCTTCTGTACGCCCTCCAACCTGCGGCAAGCCAGGAACTTCCAGTCAGAGGGAAGATTTATGACGGGCTGGCCTGAGGGGAGGTTAACCCCTGCCCCGCCGCACGGCCGGGAGGTGCTGCCGCTGCTCTCCAAACAATAACATCCCCGTCGGCTGCAGCTCCTCTGTGGACGCACGGCGAGCTGAGGAGCAGCGAGCACATCTGTTGGTCCTGACCTCCGCTGCTGTCTGCCAAGGCTTAGGAGCGGGAGGGGGGACGGTCCCACCGTGAACAAAGGTGTGCATGCACACGAGGATCGGCTGGATATTAAACACATAATACAATTCCTATTCTGTGTCGTACAACGAGTTATGAAAAGGATGTTTCGTGTGTATCGTTATGGGAGGTGTCATCTTTGTCTCAACGGCACATTGGCACAAAAAGTCTAAATGTTGTAGAAAAAACAGTGCAGTCTTTGAAAAAGCGTTGATCAAATGCATGATGATAATTATAGGGCAATGTATTATTTTTTCTCCACCTAAATAACAATGCATTGTAAATCAACACCTGGAGAAAGAAGAATGAACCCAGCCGTAGACCACAAATTCAAATCAATTACTCATTGACAGCAAAAACAAAACGTACAGCATGTACTTACCGATAGTGATATAACCAAGACATTGATATGACACCAACCGCCATTACTGTGAGACTGTTCATGTCCATCAACTCACATACAATCAATGTACACTGAACACTTGACTGACTGATTGTGGGTTGGCCGTGGTTGTCTGGCTGTATTTAGACATTTACTGTGAGCAAAGCTGCTATTAGTGGGACCTGCAGTACGAGGACGAATAAGCCAAATCAACAGGACTGTCAACAACTGCTCCGCATCTAAACTCTATGCTTCCAACGGACCCCAAACCATATGGCTAGGGGCATCCAGAATAGAATAGTCTGGATTTAGTCTGTCTGTTGACAGAGCATGGAATGAGTTGATTATCTCGAACACTGTTATCACTTGGGAATGTTTGATGGTGTACTATACTTCTTCTTAGTCATTTATTTCAGTGTTTTCAGGGTGCATGCATCCATGGATGTGCACTTTATTAACCTTGTCCCTAGATAGTGTGAGAGTGATGAGGCCTCGCACCAATATATGAAAAGTGTGCACTGATAGAATATAAAGTCATAAAACATTGCTATCACATAGAAAAGAATGTCATCATGAGAAAAAAACACACTAAGTCATCCATAACAAAATACACTATGATACTTCTCGTATAAAAGTGCACATTTAACACAACAACCGATGACCCAGTTATAAAGTCCGTTCACCTTAATTTTCAGCCTGATCAATACAAAGCAGATCAAAGATCACACTGAATACAGCCAACCATCAATGTTTTATTATGCACCTCATCATACTGGGTTAAAACATGAGGAAAGGAGGGAACTGAATCAGCCCATTGCAGGTGAGAGTGCAAGCTTTAGCACCAGCAGTAACGTGCATTCACTCAAGTCCAAAAGCCTTGCCTTTAGGATATCATAATTTCCTTCATTTTGTACCAAAACCCAAGAGCAACTAGCCTGGCAAGAGTAAGCGCAGAGTTAAGTCTCCTCAGTAAAGATGGCATCAGCAAAGAAATGGCCGCCTGTTCGCTTTCAAAGCACTTTCCATTCAATCAGGCTGAAACTGTCCTTTCAAGTGGAGGACATTTGGGGAAACTATGAAAAAGACCATAAAACTGCTCAAATCGAACTCCATGTTTTACAGTGACTAATTAGGGCTCATATTTCAACAGAGGGTGTCTCATATGCCATTTTTCGCAGCTTTCAATTGGAATTTCTCATTTCTTTTAAACAATATCAACATTTATAGTTCATATGCTCTGCCACAATAACACTGTAGATACATCATTCCTAAGCTCTGTCGAGGCACAAATTGGGTATAAACTTTGTTTTCACATAAGTGTCGTGCCATACTTGACACTATAAAGAGAAAACAAAAGTCCCTTCTAAGGATTGTGAAACTTGAATTGGATGCTCATTTCGTTTTCAAAGCGTTTCATTATTTCTTTTGAAGCATCCCTATCACTAAAACCCAAACTCCACTGCAGTGGACTGCTTGCACATAGAGTAATATGACTACAGTCACTGTACGGAGAAGAACAAACCTCTGGGGCAGCGCGTCGTTTCGGCCCACCATTACCTAGGAATGAGGCCGGTAGACCGAGATGACCTCACCCAACCAAAGTGAGGAGAGAGGACCGTGTCGGGCCCGTCCTGCGGCCGGACCAAACCAGTTCCACAGGGGAACTAGGGGAAAGCTTATATCCTCGGCGAGCCCAGCGGAGAGAAAGCACCAGACAATTATCTGTGACCCCGCAATGTTCCATAATAACAAGCCGACAGACCAGAGAAGGAAATGAAAGTAAGGGGAAAGTTTTTTCAGGACATAAAAATCCAACCACACGCCGAAAATAAACGAATTCCATCAAATCAACTCTAGAAAGATATTACATTGTCGAAAGTGCAGTCATTGTGTCAGACAATGAAGAGAAGGACAGGGACACACACATCTTAAAAATATATAAATTCTCATTTTGGTTTCAATGAAACATTATTTAAAAGATATATCATCATTGCGATTTCTTAAATAAGGTAAAATATCCTTGAAAAACCATTAGCCTGAGACAAGCAGGTCATAACTCCTAAATGCATTTGAAACCCTGGGTGACCTTAGTTAATAAAACGTCTCTCTTGGGAAAAAGTAACAAATTCCGGTAATTGACTGAATGGGTTCATGAACAATCCCTCGACCAAACAGCTCAGTCAGAAAGCTAGTTTACATGTCTTCTGGCCTGAGAGGACATTTGTTTAGCAATATCTACTTAGGCAGGTTGGAAGAGGCCAGGGTGTACTGGGTGGCTTCCCTTTAGAAAATCTACAGTAGCTGGCTGTCCACCTTAAATGAACAGCTTCTGTTAACCCAGTCTTACATGTCCACATAGCGGCCGTCACCTTTCCACAAACAACTGTGGGGACCAGACGTTGGACAGTTTAATGTGACACTCACACAAATACCCAGCCATGCTGCACACAAATAAGCACCACTGCTCTGAATCACAAACATGTGGCCTACCCATGTCTGGCACATGCGTCAACAAACTAACAAAATTCTGGTTAGACGGACAAAACCAGGGATTTTTTTCCCCCAAATGTTGGCCATGGAACTTTGTGAAGACGCCGACCTTGGACAGAATGGAACGCCTGCGGAACCAGAGCGGGAGGCTTTCTTTGGAGAAGAGCCAGGATCCCGTTGCTATTGAGCCATCACTTTTTACAGCTTGTGGCTCTAGAGGCTCAGGTAGAACCAGGGGCTTCTAGAGATCACAGCCTCACACATCTGCTCCGCTCCAACCCAGCTGGACATAACTCACAAGTAATTGCTTCCTCCACAGCATCCAGGAAGAAGAAAAAAGATGATGTACGAACTATCATCACCGTCCCTCCATCCGGGCATTTCAGCTAAATCAACATTACTGTGTTCATTTATCACCACTTTCCTTTTTTGGTATTTCGGAAAACAGATATAGGTTAACTTGTTCAACTGAGTGGTTGTTGGGCTTTTGTCTACACATTAACTTCTGCTAACAATAGGGGACAAAAACGATATATCAAAAGAATAGCAACTATTACTACTACAAGGAGACTCTTAAATGTCAGCCTTCAGACCTACCGTGAGCAAAGCGGTGGACCCAGTAGTAGCAGAAGTCCACTCCCAGGAAGGTCAGCCACCAGACCCAGGCCGAGTCCCAGGGCAGCTCCACCAGCCGGCAGTGGTCCCACACGTAGACGTAGGCCTGCAGCTCCAACCCCCTCATGAACAACCTGAAGACACAGCAGAGACGTGTCTGCTACTTAAACGTGTTTTTTTTAAGAGGTTCCTCGGGTGGTGTTGACAATTTTCCTTTTGGCCTATGACAAATCCTTGTGTGACAGAGACTACAGGTAGACTACCTCACCCTGGTAGCCGGGAGATGATCCCAGCAGACACAGACGTGATGCCATCACTGACACTGACGACGGGTCCTCCGGTCTTTAGGAACCCCAGCACCAGCTCCAGTAGCATCAGGCCCATGAAGTAGGGGGTGGCCTGTGAACATGCAGAGCCCATATGAGTCGACTAAATGGAAACGTGTTGTCGTTCACATTCGTCCTGAAAGTTTGACTTGGAATATGACCAAGAGGTACGAGTCCATGTGATGTATGTATTTTTTTTTTAAGTCCATGGGAAGTATACACAGGTTGCTAGACAACACGTGATTTGCTGTAGATTCCCCGCCGCTGTCAGAGGAGAGCCAAAGGATTGGGCAGTCAATACCAGATGACTAGAATATCAAACATAGTTTCGATCTGACTGTAATCCTTCTTTGCTTTCAATGACAGATCAGCATTGTAAAACAGCAATGTTTCTCTTTGGTGTTAGTAACGACCTCATTGACCACTTACATGTGCACATTTTGTCAAACTGCATACACACTTAGATCACAGCACAAGGAAAGAGAGTCAGAACTGCTTGGCCTGGTTGCTGCTGCATCCTTGACCTGGACACATGACCACACCCAGGGAGAAGGCAGAGCGGAAAACAAGGAGTGACCATACCTCTGAGGAGTACATCTGCAGGTGGAGCAGAAAGTGTGTGTGTGTGTGTGTGTGTGTGTCTAACAAGTGTGTGTGTGTGTGTGTACAGGCATATTTTACATTTTACCGCCTTGTGTCAGTGGGCGTACAGTAAAGTATGCGAGTTTGGGGAGAGATTGCATGTTTGTGTGTGTGTGTGTGTGTGTGTGTGTGTGTGTGTGTTTCTGTGTGTATGTGCGTGCGTGTATTTGTGTGTGCATACGAGTGCAGGCCACTGGAGACCTGCAATCACACGCAACAGTTGAACATCTGGCAACAGACTGGAGAAGTGCCATTAACAAATGGGCTTGGAGCGCAAATGTTCTCCCTCAAACCAGACTGGGTGAGAGATTATCATCCTCCCCTGCTTTTCTCATGTCTAGCGTATTGTTTTACCTCTTCAGTTCTGTATGCCTGACAGCTCAGGACTTCAGGACGTGCTCATTCAGAAGGGCGTTTTTGCATTTTTATGCAGTGTGAAGAGTAGAAATGTTTTTCTTAAAATGTATGCTTTGACATTCTTAAACCACCTTATTTATGCTTAAGGATATCCTCTAACTAAGAATGTAACATAGACTTCTCAATCATTAGAATTATCATGGAAACATTGATATTTAAATATTTTCTACTGGGACAACAATCTTAATTAATAAGTCACATTATTTTGTCAACCAGTTGTTAGCATTTTGCCGGTTCAAAGTATAAATTGTGCTCTTGACAAAGGACACCAGTTTGTTAAACCTGTTTGACTATATCTATAATTATGGAGTGTAAGGCATTTCTAAAATAGGTGTATGCATTGTCTAATTAAATAGTGTAGGCATACAAAGGCATAGGCACTGTGGCAACTCAGAGTACTTTTCATCCGCAGAGCTGGACACTGTGGACAGAGAAGTGTTTTTGAAAAAACCTGTAAATGCAGACTCATCTAAGTTTACCGTAAATCTTCTTACATCTGAAGAGCTACAGGGAAAACCACCCATTCATATGGTCTAGCCTACAGGCATTACCACTGAACACAGAGTCTGAGGCAAGCCCCATCCTGTGGAGAAATCACAACCAGTAAACATTGCTGAATCGCAGAAAAACATGGCACACCCATGGATAAATCATAAAAAGCTCTGTAACCATAGTTAGTAAAGTTGCTTAATTAATGAACGCTTGGAACTTGATTAAGACAATTAGGACTCCTGCTGGTTGGATAACTGCTTAATCACTATTCTTGTGCACAATAAAGTTCGGACATAAACCTCAAATAACTAACATATGTAGGTCTTAAAGCAACAAACTCTTTGTCATGGATTTATCAGAATAAAAGACAAGTGTGTTTTAATAGGGTATAATAATCTGTTTATAGCCTATAGGCAAGTGCAGTCGCACTATCTGCACAGTCATGTTAGGTCCTGAGGTAGCAGGCTGCATCTACAACATACTGTAATAATCTGCTGTATTGGACCAACTATAATTTTAGACAATCAACAGTCTCATACATATTCAACCTCATCATTACAGTTACACTCAAACATTGTGTGCAATTGCACGCGATTACGTGAAGTTGTCGGTAATTATAAACACGGAAACTCACCTGTTGCACGTATGGTGGCACATACTCTAAATTCTGAAAAAGCGATTCATTCGGTGTGACCATGTAAAACATAGACCGAACACCCTTGGATACAAAACCCGCGTCCATTTTTCTGATATTGATGCACTACGGTGAACGCGAATGGAGCCAAAGCTAACACGAATAGTTTCGAAACTTTGAAACTAACTTAAAGTAGGTTACAGTGTCTGCATATTACGCCCTTTGGACTTACGGTCAATTACCTGTTCATTGTCACCGTAAGACGCAGAACGAACTTTGTCATTTGATTTAGTGCACTTCTGCATCTCCAAATATTAAATAAAAAAATAATAAAAACTTACCAATATTACGAACTTTACATTTGTATTTGTCTTTGCAGCTCAATTGTGTAAATTCCTCCTCATCCAAACTTAAAGTAAATAATGAATGCTCTCAGTTTTTTTTTTATTATCATGAACTGGGTACTGTTGCGGAAAAATAACT
>JAVQIZ010104918.1:0-10620 GCA_036023535.2 Galaxias brevipinnis | reverse complement strand
TCCTCCCCCCCCTCCTCCCCCTCCTCCCCCTCCTCCTCTCTCTCTCCTCTCTGGCTCTGAGGAGGACCGGGGCAGCGTGGCCGACGCCGTGCCCAGGCGGGGGAGCTCTGCCTGGGCCGCGCCGCCCGAGGACTTGGGGGGTCGTGGTGGAGGGGTAGGGGTGGCACCGCGGAGCTCAGCCTGGGCCAGGGGGTCCGTGCTGGGGGTGGAGGGCGGCCGTTTCTCGGGGGGTAGCCGGGGCACCTGGTAGGTGGGGGACGGGGTGGAGAGAGACACGGGGTGAAAGGTCATCTCCAGGGAGTGCTTCCGCGGGTGCGGAGAGGAGGGGCCCTTCGCCCCGCCTCTCTGGAGGGCGGAGTTTGCAGCGGAGTCCAGGGACTGGCTGAAGGGGCGGGTCGCCATGGCTACGGCCCAGGGTGCGGAGGCGGGTTGCGAGGGGGGAGGCGGGGAGACGCCGTTGGCCAGGGAGGAAGGTGAGGAAGAGGAGGAGGAGGAGGAGATGGGTCTTTGTTTGTGATGGTGGTCTTCAGGACAAGACGCCGCAGGAGCTCTGGAAAACAAACACAATATATTAAAACAACAACATATATAATACAATAACTATAATATGGAATATGAAATAACTTAATATATTAAAACAACATCATATTTAATACAATAACTATAATATGGAATATAAAATAACTTAATATATTAAACAACATCATATATAATACAATAACTATAATATAGAATATAAAATACTGCCTTCGCTCTGACTGGCTCTGGTTGAGGGTGTGCCAAACATTATTCAAATGTGTGACTTAGTGACGTAGATAAGTTACAGAAGAAAACGCCAGACTACAAACGAGGCGTTTTAGGCAGTTCAGGAGCAGTGTTTTCTGTGAGAGAGAGTAGTTCCGTTTGGCATGGACTTTGTAACTTTTCAGACTTTTACATGCACAAAAAGCTATATAACATACTTAAGGAAAGGGAAAACCCCCAAAAGCGGAATAGGGCCCCTTTAAAAACAACATAATATATAATACAATAACAATAATATAGAAAATAAAATAGCAAAGAAACCATAAGAGCTCTAGGGGACACAGAAACAAAAAGAATACAATAACAATAATATGAAAAATAATTCCATATTGAAGTGTGTAAAATGTGTGTATATGTGTGTAAGAGTGTGTGTGTGTATGTGTGTGTGTGCCTGTGTATATGTGTGTGTGTTTGTGTGTGTGTGCTTGTGTATATGTGTGTGTGTGTGTGTGTGTGTGTGTGTGTGTGCACCTCTTGCTCTGGCAGTGTGCCAGCCACAGGTAGTCTTCATCAATACTTCCTGATGTCTCGTAAGGGGGATGGGCTGAACCTGTAACCATGGAGACGGGGATGGGAGTGACAGTCGCCGTGGGGACAGAGGTCGGGGCGGAGCTATGGGGTCGCTCAGAAACTGTAGAAAACAAACAAACAAACAATAACGTCAGTCAATCTGTCTGCCTGTCAGTCAGTCAGTCTTTATGTCTGTCTATCTGCCTGTCTGCCTGCCTGTCTGCCTGCCTGCCTGCCTGCCTGTCTGTCTGTCTGTCTGTCAACCTGCCTGTCTATCTGTCTGTCTGCCTGCCTGCCTGTCTGTCTGTCTGTCTGTCTGCCTGCCTGTCTGTCTGTCTGTCTGTCTGTCTGTCTGTCTGTCTGTCTGTCTGATATTCTCTCTAGAGGCCAAGCCATCTGAAAGAGGCGGTGGGCTACACAGTGAGGGAAAAGATGGAGGAGGCTTCACCAGCACTCTCTCTCCCTCTCTCTTTCACTCCCTCTGTCCTTTCCACAACTTTTCACTTTCCTAGAATTACAAAGGGTACAAAAGGGAGACAGGTGGGGTGAGGGGTAAAGAGAGGGGGAGGAGAGTGAGAGAGTGGGAGAGGGAGAAAGAAAGAAAGAAAGCGAAGTTGGAGAGCTAGCTTTTTTCTCTTTTCTCCCCCCTGCCCTATTTTTTGGAGGGACAAAAGGTTACACCATGACGGGGGTAGGTGTCAGGTGATGTGTGACATGTCCAAATTAAAGATGACATAATTGCGGGGCCCGGCCTAGGGCCAACTGGGGGGCCGGCAGGGGGGTGCAGGGGGGCAGAGGGGCGCAGCGGCAACTGAACTGCGCCGGGCTAGGGCGTGCTAGGCTAGGAGTCTGGGACTGAGAGACTGACAGAGCGAGTCTGGGGCTGAGAGGCTGGGAGTCTGGGAGACTGGGAGCGGGGCTGGGGCTGTGCACCGGGGGGCTACCCCGCTGCATATGGAACGTGTTAGCATAGCGCTCGCTAACCAAACCCAGGCTGACGTCAGGGCCGACACCCACCCATTGTTTTTCTGCTTAATTTGTTATAATATTTGTCCTACAAATGAGGGCTTTGCCAAAGAGAGAGAGAGAGAGAGAAAGGGAGACGGCTAAAATGGAGGGCTAAGGATGACTTGAGACGAGAACGGAGAGCGGGCCGTAGCCAGGGGCATTAGGAAGCGTTAGCGATAGCGAGAATAGTAGACAGCGGCTGGGGGACTTAGCATAAGTGCTAACATGAGAAGAGGCCAGGGCTTGGCCTTTCCAAGTGGGAGGTTTGGTGACCTGGAGGCATGTATGGGTGGGAGCCAAGCAGAGGCCCCTCTACAAGGGTGCGGAGTGAGTGAGCGTGAGTGAGTGAGGGTGTTTGTGTGTGTGCCTGTTCGCGTGCGTGTGTGTGTGTGTGTGTGTGTGTGTGTGTGTGTGTGTGTGTGTGTGTGTGCGTGTGTGTGTGTGTGTGTGTGCGTGTGTGTGTGTGTGTGTGTGAGACGGGGAAGTGGTAAGCGTAAACAAACATCTCAGCATGACGACGGTGTTGAGCTCATAACCCAGCAGCACTTCATCATATACTGTGGGGTCCCACATTAAATAGTTCCCCTTTACATAAAAAAAGGCCCAGAAACAGTTCCCTCTTCACATCAGTACCCTCAATCTGGTGCCTTCTCCTCCATTTCTTTCTCTCTCTCTCTCTCTCTCTCTCTCTCTCTCTCTCTCTCTCGTCCCCCCTTCCATTATCTGTGCTGGGTCCTAGAGTAGGCCGTGTGGTGGGGCCGGCCAAGGCCAGAGAATGTCTTTGTTATTCCACCAGGAGCTCTGCTGTAATTGGCCTCCACCTGGGCACTTGGCTGGAGTCTCTCTCCCCAGGATGGGAGGGGCGGACGGGAAGAGAGAGGAAGAGGTGGATGGATGGAGACAGGGAGGTGTGTGAATGGAAATAAGCTTTAAAAAAAGATATTAAATGATGGCGCTGTATAAGACAAATAAAGGAGAAAAGGGGGTAGGGGGGTGATGGAGAGTGTATTCTTGTCCCTCTCTCTCTCTCTCTCTCTCTCTCTCTCTCTCTCTCTCTCTCTCTCTGCCCTGGTTAGCCCTGCCACCGGGCAGAGTAGGAACTGTAATGTTTACGAAGCCCTTTAATGTGCTATGTAATTACCCTGGCAAAACCTAACGTCATTACTCATGCCAATAAAGCACCTACAAATTGACATGTCCGAGAGAACGACAGAGAGGGAGAGAGACAGAGGGACAGAGACGGATATATATATATATATATAGAGAGAGAGAGAAAGAGAGAGTCGGGGACAAGAGAGTGGGAAATGGCCATGAAGGATGGAGGGGAGGAGGAGAGGAAGGAAAGGGAGAGGAGAGGGGATGACAGGAGAGAAAGTAAACCTGCCAGTGGATTCCAGCGGCGGCCTGAACATGAAACAGGACGCAAAAAAAAACACCGAGCAGGACGGAGGTCCAACACAAACTGCAGCTGCTCCTCACATCCCCGTTACACTGGGAGACGGGGAGCGGGCACAAACACACAGCCGCCAGCAGCCCCACACACTCCGCCATCAAACACTACACACAAACACACACAAACCCAACACAACCGGAGCGCAAGCTCACCAAATTTCCGGACACAGGAAAGCCGGGCTCCACTTGACCAACGACGTCCGCCCTGCAACGTGTCCGCGCTCTCTCATTGGCTAGGCACCTGACATGACCGCAGAGCGGCCGAGAGAGGCTCACACGGAGGTCAGATGCAGGGCCGGGCGGGTGTGATGGACGACGCCACAACAACAGTCCCTCCGTGAAATAGCTCCAGGCCTCCGTCACAGGGCAGGTGCAGGCCTCCGTTACCTGGGCCAGCTCACTGAGTGCACGGCCAGACCCCGGCCCCAGCACGGACACGCTCGTTTGGGTGAATAATGACCCTGACAAGGGCCCAGAACCCAAAGCCTTTCCAGCTCCACGAGGTGTCAAAGTAAAGTTATTCCAGGGCTCAGCTGGGCTATGTATAGGGACAGCAGCTGCAGAGGATTCCGGGACGTCGGAGCACAAAAACGTTAATACTTCCCCGGATTAATATGGCGGGGGGGGGGGGGCTATGCGCCACCAACATCGCCGCTAATCAAAACAATATCTGGCGTTTTTCTCTTCATCTCAGGCTCACACACACAGACACACACACACACACACACACACACACACACGCACGCACGCACACACACACACACACACACTTACGCGGCCCCGCTAATTAATTCCTGCCCTCGCCCGGTCGCAGCTGTCGGCCCTCTCATCTTCCCAGACGAGGACAAGTGGCGAACAGGTTCCCATTTCAAAGGCGGGCGCACTGCGCACATTCCTGGACGCAGCGTTTTGCGAGGGCCCCTTGTCATCAAAGGGGTTTATTAAGTGTCTCATACATTTACACATTGGGGCGGTTGGGAACTTGGCGAGTGATAAACGGAGCGGCGATATCTGGCCCAGAAAGCCGACGTTTACATCTGATGCAGTGGGGCTCGGGGCTGTGTCTGCAGGTATTAATGAAAACCACAAGTGCATGTGTAACACTCGCACACACGCACGCAAGCACACACACGGGGACACACACGGACACGCACACACACACACACACACACACACACGGCCCCCTCTCCCATTCCCCCCACTAAGCCCCGACCCCACCCCGTATCACAGACAAAACTAATTGGACGCAATCCACTGCACTTGACACATCTGAGCGGCTCCAAATCCATTCAGCATGTCGTGATGGATTGCATTTATGCCGTTCCAATAACTTCTCGGAGATCTCAACATGGGAGCATCGGTCCGCCGCTTAACCGATCCCATCCCGCCCTCACGCTGGAGACCGATCCCCGTCCGTGTCCCAACCCAACGTCTTCTCCCCCTCATGAGATCCAACTCTGTGGTCATAATCAGTGCAGTGCTCCAGGCCCTGGAAGGCCTCGGTAACCCCATACAGGCAACTCTCCCTGGGACCCGGCATCCAACGCACGCCGCCTCACCTCCGCGGTGACCTTGGGGTCAAGCCCCAGTGCCCCCATATAATGAGAGTGCCGCTTGGGGATTTGTCGAGCGGCGATGGAGAAAAGGGCAAGCCGGCGCAATGCACCCTGGGTCTTTGTCTGGGCTCCGGGCCGTATTGACGAGCTCTGATCGATGTTAATTGCTAGACAGAATGGCCGTATTGACCAGAGCTCCCCTTCCCTTCCCCTCCCTGGATGAAGGCTGCCTGCAGGCCTAGCCCAGGGAGGAGAGAGAGAGAGAAGGAGGAGGAGGAGGGGAAAAAATGAAAAGAGGGGGAGAAGGAGAATAAGAGAGGGGACGGGATGAGGGGCAGACCTACAGCAGCCACACACACACACACACACACACACACACACACACACGCATGAACGCACGCATACACACACACACACACACAGGCACACACAGCTCTCATTCACTTTAATGAGTGGAGAGAGGAGCACAAAGGCATAACGTCCATCAATGCCAAGTCTATTCAACACAACACGGGGGGCATATGCAAAAAGTATTTGTGTCCTGGTGCGTGTCTTATTGTGTGCTGGAGAATGTGTGTGTTCTCTGAGTGTGTGTGTGTGTGTGTGTGTGTGTGTGTGTGAGTGCGTTTGCGTGTGTACATTCTTAAATTTGTGCGATGGTGCATAGTGTGCATGCGTTCAGGCTACAGAGGAGAGGAATCGTATCCGAGCCATGTTTGTGTGTGTGTGTGTGTGTTCCTTCACGAGCGTGTGCGTGTGGGCGCGCTTTTTTCAGTGCGTGCGTTTTTATATTCAAATCATCTTAGCTAAAGATCAATAGGCAGGAGCTGCAGAGGCAAAGACGCGGGCAATCAATACGCTGGCTGCAAACAGAGGGAGGGACAGAGGGGGGGCGATAAAAAAGAAAGAGGGGGATTAAAGAGACAGATAGGGAAGAGCCGGGATGAAAGAGGGAAAGTCCCTGACGTGACAGAAGGAGAGAAAGAGGTAGAGAGAAATAGAGAATTGAGGATTGACAAAGGCACTGCAAATTTGCCCGAGCCTTCTGATTCTTATCTCGGGTTTTGCTGTGGTGGTTTAGGACCTAAGGGCCTTTAATAACTTACTTTGCTCTTCTCCATTTAAACATCCCAGTCAGCAGAAAAAAATGCCCTTATATTGTGCTCTTCTGAGGATGTTTAAGGTGAGATGCACAACTCCCGTACGGTTCCCATGTGTCCGACATTCCCCCTGCTCTCCCGCCTTGCCCTTAGGAATGCTCATCCACGACACCTCCACCCTGACCTCCACCTCTCCGTACCCCACACACCTTCAAAGCCTGCCGGAGCCGACCGGGTCGCTCAGGTCGGTCAGGGGCACGCACTCCCTCTGGGTTCCTTCCCTTTTCTTCCCAGGCGGCCTCTTTCTCTCACCTCACCTTACCTCACCCCCAAAGCCTCCTCCAAATCCTGGACCGGACCAGACCTCTGATCCACCCGGCCACAGGGGCCAGCAGCAGCCCGTATCCTGGGGCGACAGCTGGTCTTTGGGCCGGCCCAGACAGGTCTGCTGCTCGTCACCAGACCGCCGTTGAAAAGCCTCTCCACCCCATTTGCAGCCCTGGACTGGAGCTGTGGACAGCCCCCCAGATGCAGGTGCAGGCCCGGAGGCCGCCAGGAGCGGGAGAGAGCGGAGGCCAGCGGCAGCACCATGGAGCATGACTGGAAAGACATTTAACCACAGTACCCCTACCCGGGCCCAGCCCATGTCGGCTCGGCTCGGAGCAGCCCAAGCCACGTAGCGCTACCTCGGTGTGTGTGTGTGTGTGTGTGTGTGTGTGTGTGTGTGATTTAAAAGTACAATGTTGAAAAGAATAAGCTTGGAGTGGGAGCCAAGGTATCTGTCCCTGATGTATGAGGCCAACCACTGCTGTTCCCCACAGCACACGTGCAAACACACACACGCGCGCGCGGACACACATGTGCAGAGGTGAACACAATCCCTCTCATTTAGTGTGTGAAAGGGATTGTGTTCAGCCTCTGTGCGGGTTTGCGTGTGTGTGTGCGTGTGCGTGTGTGTGCGTGTGTGTGTGTGTGTGGATAAAAGGTATGGCAGGAGTGTTGTGTTGGCTTGGCTGACTGTCTGCGGTTCCGCAGCGGTGAGAGGCAGGGTTGGGAGCGCTGAGCGGGCGTTGCTGCCGAAATCCCTGAGAAATGTTCCTTTTGGACCTGTGTCCATGCTTACATACCGCCCTCCCGCTTGCTCAAGTGAACTGTCTCTCACTCGGTTTCACCCCTCCCCCCTCTAAAGGTTTAGCTTATAAGTTACAAAGCAAAGGGTCAAAATACAATCACATTTTAAAGAGAGGATTCTGGACTTGGAGGGTCCAGAAGTCAAATTGTGCCCCCTATTCGTCTCTCCCCTCCCATCTGGCAGTCTTACCGTGACAACTGACGCCCCAGATCGGAGCTCCTATATGGGATCAGTGGTAAGGTTTATTTTACCCCAGGGGTTAGGGTAGTAGAGACATGTAAAGCATTGGGAATCGGTTTTTTTACATGGTCTGTAAAGAAATGGCATATGTGACTGACACAGTCCGTGTTTTCAAAGGATTTGGATGAAAGTTTGGGCCCCCTTCTCTCTCTTTTTGCACACACTGCCAGTGACATTTCCAGCACTGCTTTCGCCGTTGGTGTAGTCAGTCGGCATCACATAACCACTGACTAATCCCGTTTTGATCCCGTAAGTGTGTGTGTGCGTGTGTGTAAGAGGGAGAGGAGGAGGAGAGAGAGAGAGAGCCGGAGAGGGGGAGCAGGGAAAGAGTGCAGCAGAGGGGGGTGACGGTGGGAGGGAGGGTAGGATTGATCCACGGCTGTTAAAACCTTGTTCTGTTTTTTCTTGGAGTGAGGTTTGCGCCTGCCGACCCGACTCTCTCTAGCAGCCACTCATCGGCGACAAAAAAAAGCTTTTCACGGAACGAAACCTTGGCTTATTTGAAAGATTCGAAGGTACATACGTGAAGGAACTGGGTAAAAACACGCTGCAGTGTTCTTTTTGTGTTTTTTCTGGTGTTTTCCTCTCGCTAGTGAATGAATAGGGGAGGCAGGAAGAGACGGTGCAGGTTCTTGAGTCGATCTGTCAATGTGATTAGGTAAACCGTTTCAAGTGCACGCGTTCACTTTTATTTCTTTGCAAACAGAAGAGGGGTAGGCTCCCCTCACTTTTGCGCCGTAGCGCTCGGTTTCCATGAGCTGATACTTTTTTTCGAGATACTGCTTAAACTTTCTACGTTTAAAAAATAAATAAAAAGATCGGATTGCATTTTTTTCCTTCAAACATTTTCGAGGTGATGTCATCGCGCGGTGTTTTGGCTGGTATTGTGTCGGAGCTCTTGGAGAACCGCAGCTAGGCAACCAGCGGCTGACACGGCCGGTGAAGTGCGGAAAATCAGGTGCAAAGAGCGGCTGTCATTTCCTCACTGTCGCGGGTGGCTGCGTCCGCCACCCAGTCACAGCTGTTCCCATCCTCTCAAACTACCCCTCCCTCATTCCCTCCCTCCTTCTTTTACCCTCTCCTCCGCTGTTTCATTCAACTCTCTCCGTATCCCTCGGAGCTGGACCGCTCCCGGCTCTCATCCCTTCTACTGGACACTATTGCTCGGTGTCCCCCGGTCCCCAGACTCGATGACCTAGCGTGGGGCAGCCATGACAGAGCCCGCCCTACAGAACCCTGCGCCCGCAGAACCCCCGTCTCCAGGCCGCCCTCTCTTCCAGCCCATACAGGTATTCCGCCTCCCGCAACGCCTGACCCTGCCTTGCAGAGACTAGAGAAACCGGCTTCTTGCTCTTGTCTCTGCGCAGACTACTACTCCTCCCATCTTCTTCAGTAAGCCATCCATCGTGTGTGCACATTTTGCTCTGGAATTCTTTTGGGCAAGGTTATTGACCTAATGTAAACCATTATTGTAATGGTGCGCTAAGCATTTGGAATACTCGTAAATTTACACAGAAGGCGCACCAAAGTATTGGACAAACATCTTCCATACGGTCAGCAGAGTCTTTTGGAGTTTTAGACTGTGTTCACGGTAAATGCGCTTTCACCTGTTATTCTCTTTGCACTGGAAGCACAGACGTTTGACGCCCTAACTTCCCCCACGCCCCAGTTCTCTCTTCAACACTCCAGTCGCCTCGACAGGTGTGAAGGCTTTCCCCCTGTCACAGTGGCACGGCCACCTCCACCTCACACGCTGCCCTGCACGTGTCTGCCCTCTCATCGTCGGCAGGGAAACCGAGGAACGCCGCAGATGCCAACGGGAGTGTTGATTGACTCTTTGACCCTCCACTCCATCCAGCGGATTAATACAGCAAACGGGAACTCTTCGGAGTGTTAGACTGGCTCCAACCGAGCAAGGGGACTCACTCTGGGCGAAGTTCCATAGTGGAGCGCGGAAGCAATGTGGTCCCTTCTCTCCATGCTGGCTGTCTTGTAAGTCACGTCTTTACTTTTCCCATTAGTGCTCGGTGAAAATGCATGTAATGTGATGGTGGTATTATTGCTGTGGTCCACATTTCCCAAGGGTCAGACAGGTGTTGATGAAGCTAATGGACAGGGAGGTTGGGATAGGCAACCTGAGACTTGCATCAGCCCTTATCTGTCACCATGGAAACATGACATGCCAGGTCATGTTATGATTGGCTGATTGCTTGGGGTCAGGGTTTCGGGGCTATGCTAATCATAAACGCTGATGTAAACATAGCCACATCATTCTCCATATACTCTGCAGTGATGAGGATGACCAAACTACAGTCTTGTAGGCCATGCTGTGGACAACATTCCACCGTCCTTGTGAAAACATCTCAAGTCCAGAGTAATCACTCTTTATCTGGTGGGATAGGAAAATGATATAGCGCCAAGTCCAAAATATGAGGGCGGCAGGAAAGGCCAACAGGCGGAGGGTTGTGCCCATTTGAGGTGTGTCCCGTTAAAAGGCCTGGGGGATTTATTTTTCTTTCGTTGTGTCGGCTCTGTACTTCTCCCAGATGGCAGTCATCTCCAGATACTTCTCATTCCTCACCCAACCTGGACAGGGTGTGCGCTGCTGGTCTGTGCCTCCCTAGCCCTCCCGACCCCTCCCTACCCCTCTCCCTCTCTCTCTCTCTCTCTCTCTCTCTCTCTCTCCCTCTCTCTCTCTGTCTCTCTCTCTCTCTCTCTCTCTCTCACTCTCCCTCTCCCTCTCCCTCTCTCTCCCTCTCTCTCTCTCTCTCTCTCACTCATTCCATATTGCTCTATTTCTCTCTCTTTATCCCTCTCT
>JAVQIZ010104914.1:0-19974 GCA_036023535.2 Galaxias brevipinnis | reverse complement strand
TTTTTGTGGTTAATGCTCCCCCCCTCACCTGCAGTACTTTTCCACTCTCACTTGTTGCTTTATTCTCTGTAACACTTACCAAGACAGTAGTGGTTTGGGTGCTATCTCTTCACATTCCTAGGCTCCCCGCCAAGCTTAACTCCCCTCTCTCATGATGCAGCTGGCTTCTCCCTTGCCTCAAAGCTAAGCATCTTATTCCCACAATGCCCACACAGAATTAAATTTGTATTACACTTGGAAGTAGGGATGTCACGAGAACCGATACTTCGGTACCAAGTCCATACCAAAATTCCAAAAACGTGACGGTACTCGTTTTCTACAGTACCGAAGGTACAGGCTGCAGTTATGTAAGCGAGCAAACATCAGCAAAAAACAACGTCGCTTTGGTTGTTCATTCCCGGCGCTGTGAAGCCCATTTTTTCCTATCTATTCTCCAAGGTTAAGATAACCCAGAGTAAACACCTGTAATGTTTTGTCGTGATCTTTAAAGTGTTTGGCTCAGTCCATAATTGTTTTGCCTCCCCTGCTGTTAGCTACCGCAAACTAAAATCAAAAGTCAGAAATGAACAAGTAGGCCTATATATAGGCAGTCGCAGCCTTGGCCAATGAGAAACAAAACAAACAGGGAAAGAGTTCGTTTTCCCTAGAAGTATGCTGTGTCCTCCCCTACTTCAAGAGAAAGCGAACTTTTCCCTTGAATTAGCTGTAGTACACCCCAATGCAGCAGGGGAACATTTGACTCTCCTTGTGATCTTGCTTTAATGTGCTATTAAATGTGTGCGTATGTTTCTTTTTATAATTATATAAAAAGGCCTTTTTGGAAAGTTACTGGTGGTTTATTTTAAATATGTTTGTTACTTTCCCATCACGCGTCCTCCTGACTTTAGCCGGGAGAACTCCGGGATAATTCGCCAGTTCAAACAGCGCCAGCCTTCTAAGCTTTTATATCTCATTCACTCGTTTGCACAAGAACCACCACATTAGTTCAAAACGGAAGTATAAACACACACACCCCCCCCACCCCCCCACGCTGCCACATCTTAAAGTAACAGGCTTTATCTTTTTGACCCATCATTAAAAGATTGTTTCTAATTAAAAACAAAATTGCTTGTTTTAAATAATTGAATTGCTACTGATTATTTTTTTGTTTAACTTGAAGGCTTAATGCCAGTAATGATATAAAAAAGGAGTGTATGTTGAAGTATATGGGATTTAATTTATTGTTTATTTTTTTTACCATGGTATCGAATTGGGTATCAAGAATCGTGGTATCGACTACTAAATTTCTGGTATTGTCACATCCCTGCTTGGAAGCCTGTGCTTCAAGAACACACTTAGTTTTTTCTTAATTTCTTTTCCGCCCCTCCTTTGCTTTAACATTTTCTTATCCATGGCTTAATAAAAAATTTTGTTGCCGCACATTAACTCACTCGGTTGCGTTGTGTGATTGGTCAGTAAGCCCTGACCTAAACCACGCAGGCAGCAGCACTTTCAGTCTGGATTTGTAGCGCACTTCTGTAATGTGTTGTGTTTTCTGTACTTGCAGCGTGTTTCTGTAACATGTTATGTTTTTGCAGCGTGTTTCTGTAATGTGTTGTGTTGTCTGAATTGGCAGCGCGTTTTCTAAATGCTGCGCATGTGTTGTAGAATTGATGTAGAAGTTTTCTTAATCTTCTTGTTTTGTCTATTTGCATGTATTTTCTTAAGTTGCAGTACGTTTGGCCTCTCATGACAACCGTATATTAGTATTCAAAAACGGCAATTCCTCACTGATCATTAGTTTTGTAATTAAGAATCATTTGACCTTATTTATATTTTTTGGTTTATTTATTGTCACCTTGACTTAATAAAGATTTATCAAACCCTTACATTTATCAATTTAACCTATGCCAATATTGGCTCATCAATCTCCAAATGAATCCATTCCGCTTTCATTGCGTGACAATAGTCAACTTTTAGAAAATCCAAACCAGGTTTGCTCTTTACCTTGCTGTGGCAGAAGATTGTCCTGGCTCTGCCTGGTCAAGTGTTACGGCCACCCATACTTTGGTGTCCGTATTGTTTGCATTGTGTATGTGTATTTTTGTCTTCCCTTCTGTTTTTCCCTTCGCTATCCCCTTCATTCAGATGAGCTTGTATCAAGACAATATCAATATGACCAGACTACGTTTACTAGCTAGAGTTCGTTCATAGACATGTTTCTCTATCAGCATGCTCGCATTGTTTTGATCTAAAGCAAGAGGCTAGTGGTCATAAATGTATACGCATAGCGAATCTAACTTGCATTATATATTAAAGTAGCAGGTTGTATGAAAGTGTCAGTCGGCTGTTTGGCAGGAAGCCTGCCGGCGCTTATTGAAAGCTTTGCAAACTGTCATTCAACATTTTGTCTAACGTTTTTTATATGATTAAATAATTTTCTAAACGTTTAGGAAGATCATCAGTCCTTACAATAGATACATTTACCGCAATATAGGCTATACAGAAGTGTACTATTCCTCAAATCCTTACATTAAACAATTTGTCACCAAAGGCTTGCATCTGCACATAGTGAAACATCATAGACTCAGTGTCAAACGTGACTGCAGCAGGTCTGCATTAACATAAGCCGTTAGCTAGCGCACCTTTTCAGAAATTTCTACCATTATAAAATAAGAATTTGTGACAAAATAGTTACAACAGTTAGGTTGTGTTATATCAAAGTGTTATATCACAAATAAAGATCCCTTCCCTTAAAAAATCGCCTCAGATTTCATTAGTGTGCTATTCTCAAATGCTAATACTGTAAGTTACAGTAAAGAAATTGTCAGCAAAGCAAAGGCTTGTAGACCAACCTGATTGTCCTAATGAAGGCAGTATTTTTTTTTCCTCATCATGAGACTCATGAAGAGCCATCCACATGTTGTCAAAAATGTCCTACTCCCAGCAATGAATTTCCCAGTTTTTGCTCCAGTCTCCAATGATGTCCATCATTTGCAGAAGCTTGTTTCCATGGCTAGTGCTAATGCTAACTGGAAACTAGCTAACTCACTATGGAAAAGCGATATGATGCCGCTGCAGATGACCTGATCTTTTAGCGCGGTGTTTTGTTATTTATAATTTAGCTTTCCCACTTCTGAAACCATGTTTCAATGTCAAATAATGAGACGGTTTTACTGATGCAGTTAACAACTGGTGTTTGGCGTAATAACCAAGACAGTCGGTACAAATGTAACAATATGCAAATACACAGCATCAACGCTAGATGGCGTTATATGACAGTGAAAACTCTCTCAGTCAAAACCCTCTCCCCAGTCATTTCAATGGGGCCAAAAACAGATTAAAAATAATAATTAAATATACATATTTAACATGTGAACCGATCACTTAGATATATAGATGCGCACGGGACGGCATTAACCAAGAGGTTTGGGTACTGGAATGGAATGGATAGGGTCAAAACTGCAGGCGTAAAAAAGGCGCAAAACACAGGCCTAATAATAATAAGACTTTGCGATAACAAGACGTGTGCGTCATACGACGCATCACAAAATTATCTCATATGGCAATGCAGTGTTAAATAAAATCTAACTTCACCAGAGGCTCTTGCCCGAGACCATAGGGCTCTCGTTTGAATTTTCCACTGAAGTGAGAAGTCTTCCACATAGTGCTAGTTGAAGCCGAAGATCATATACAACAGACACCTTTGGCTCTTTTTTTAATAATAATAATACAAATAATCATTGATTACATTTGATATAGCTATCTTCTAGACACCCAAAGCGCTTTACACCTGGGGGGCGAGGGAGGGACTCGCAGTTTGGTTGCCAATGTGTAGCACTAAGGGTGTAAGAAAAAATTGTTTCACTTGAGTATCGTGATATCATGTGTAGCGACGCTGTATTGATTCTGAAAAACCAAGTCTTTTTAATATTTTTTTACTAGTGCTACACACCTAGTACTGTAATGACGGGAGCCATTTTGTGCCAGACTTTCTCACCACACATCAGTTTATGACCTACTGAAAGCCAAAGGGCTAGGAGGGGGGATTAACTAGCGAATTGAGAGTTGAGGGATGCTTAAGTGGCCAGGATTGATATAGGCTAGAGTGGGATTTTAGCCAGGATACTGGAGTTCAACTGGTCAACATTAAAATTAAAATGGAATCTGTCAATCCTCCCATCAAGGCTGGTCTTTAGTTTGGGCGCACTTCCTCATTCAGTCACTTGGTTGCATAACGAACGTTTACAAGTTTTCCTACCAAAGACAGGGCTAGCTAGCCCTGGAAGGCCCTGACTGTCCCGACTGGGAGGGCAAAAACGCACAAGAAGCCTAATTCACCTTTACAATAATTCACTACATGTTTAGAATCGGGTAGGCAAACTCATCAACATTTGCAGTTATTAAGATCACGGAAATTTAGATTTTACGGGCAATCTGTTTCTCGGGGGGGGGGGGGGGTTAGTGTAGCTGGCTACCTTCAACAGCTGACCGGCTAATACATATAATTTTGTAAACCCCTGGAAGTAACGGCTTGTCCGGTGCACCGGGAGAGAACCACTTTGTATGGAGGTAAATTAGTGACTTTATTTTTGCATCTGTAAAAAAAGTTTTGCAGATATTTTGTGTTTTCAAAAAGGAATGCGTGTTGTCTTAATTTTGCGTCTGCAATTTTTTTTTTACCTTATTGATGTATGCAAAAGGGTCAACATTTTTCAAATTTCAATCTTCATTCTGCAAGTGCAAATCTTTTTTCTGCAAGTACAAATCTTCACTCCACACATGCACATTTTGTCAGTGATATTTCGCTTAACAGTGCCTGACTAAAACATTTGAACATGGATTGGCTATCTCAAATCAGGTTCCTGCCTGATTAGTTACCTATCTATAAAACTCTGAACGAATCCGTGTGTCATGCCATTTTGACCAATCGGGGGCTTTATCACTCAAACGGATCAAGATCGTGCATGAGAGTTGGGACTTGAGTCTGGGCTTCTCCAAGACGCGTTCACAAGTTGTTCTGGTCCTGCAACTATTCAAATCAGAATCGATAGAATTTGCGTTTTTATGTAAGACATATAGTCCCATCAATGATGATTAAACTAGCTATATAGAAGTGTTTTTCATGACAACTTCCATATCTACATTTACCAATTGCCATTGGTTTTAGCCTGGAAACCATAATGTTGTCCAAATTTATATTAAGATGGCTGTCTCAATTTATCCTATGAGATATCTGAGGAGCTAACCTGGCAGTCCTCATAAATGTGTGGTTTCAATGTAGCACAATTATACATTTTCAACCTGAAGGTAGTTTGTTTCTGTCAGAAATAAATAATTATTTCCTCCCCAATTGCTGCAATCTTCATGGCCTTGGATATTCCTTAGCCTGCCTCACATATGGACTACCATTTATCCCATTATCAACTGTGACTTTTGGAACTATAAGGGAAGCTCTCTCCTGTTTTGTTACAGAACTTTAAATGAACAAACTACCTATTTTAAATCATCCCCAACTCAAGCCTTTTCCTGACCAATATCTATAAACTTATCTTACCTTTTTGCACTCATGTTGCCAGACGTGTCTATTTTGTGTTTATTGACTAACAAACTTTGGTAACTTTAACAGTAAATACCATGTTTTCCCCTGTCATGCTTTCGTTTACTTCTGTATTTTTATATCACCCAACTTAAGACTCGTTTGCACCTGTGTTGTCAGATGTCTTTATTCCGCAATTACAACTGAGAAGAAATATATTGGTATTAAAGCGAGTTGATATGCAGTTTGAAATCCGCTGGTGTCTCACAATGGTACATGTCCACCTGTTTGCAGACACATATTTGGCATCTACTGGGTAACATGCACCCTTGCCCAAGTTAAGTCTTAAAACATCAAACCAAAGCAATATAAGCACTCAGCTATACTCTTACACTATATTACCACCTTTTATGTTCTTGGGCACTTACTTTCTAGCTCCTGGCAAAGCGATGCAAAAGTGTTGGCTGGATTTGAGAAAACTAATTTTCTAGCAAGCATGAAGAACCCTGTTTGAGGTTATGACAGGTTCTAAACATTGCTGCATTCCAGGACTTTTCCTCCACTTCTATCTCATGGCTTTGGAGGCTATTTCCAGGAGTGGCACAGAACAGGGTAAAATATCTTAATTCGCCAAATTTCCACACTTCTCTCTTAAACTAACTTCAACCCCCTTCCATTTTCTCCTGTAAATAAAAACAAGACAAAACAGAGTAATTAGTGTAAGGGAAATTTTGAACTCACTGTAGTAATTTCTCTGTGTACAGCCTCTGACTCAGACTCTGTAGTCATCAAATAAACTTGATCTTTTCATGGTTTCTCCCTCTCGCTAATTGGTTATTCTCTCTGTCATAGATTGAAATTATCAGTTACAATAGACAAACTCAAAGGGAGAAAAAGAATATTTATGTCATATGTTTGGCTTGATTGGGGTTCTAAATTAGTTGGTACTAAACCAACGATTAGGTGCTCGGATAAGGTAACATGATGAAATAATAATGTACATTGGTATAATTGTCTTTGCTAATGCAAAATTTCACACAATACAGTCACGTTGAAAGCTACTGTGCAAGAAATCCTTTGAACGCTTTATGTTTGAGTTTAAACTAACTAAATAACCATTACTAATGGCATTAGTTAGAAAATTTAAGAGAAAATAAATTGACAGGGAAATAGCAACGGATTCCATTCAATTGCAGACTCTGCAAATGTAACGATTAACGTAGTCTATGGCCTAGTTTAAGATGTATAGCCTAGATAAAATCTTATTTACCGGCTCATGTGACACAATTTTAAATGCGTTGATTGGATGTTACATGTTGAACTGCACCTTGGGAGTTTTAGAAATTTCTATTGAGACACAGACGAAGCTCGACACACAGACAAATCACACACAGATCTCTGCCACGGTAGAAGTGTAGCAAAAGTCACGTGTAAAAACGCATCCAATTGTGAGTTGTAACTAATGCTTGTCTGTATTTTCAGCTTTTGCAGCAAAATACTTTTTTGCCATTAATATCCATGTACGCATTTACAGATTTATCTAGACATTTACAGATTTATGTATGAGTTCACAGGTTTGTCTACACATACAAATTCATTTTACCTGCAAATCTGAATACAGACAAATATTTTTTACACACCTACAAACCTGATTACGCACGCACAGATTCGGAATACACATTTGCTGATCCCTGTACACATTCACAAGACTCAGTACACATTTGTCAATCTCTCAGTACACATTTGTCAATCTGATTACGCACTCACGGATTGAGATACAGATACACAACTCTCCACTTGCATTTGTAAATAGTTTTGCTACAATTTTGACCCCATAGTAACCGTTCAGGCAAGAATCTGATTTGGGATGACCCATCCGTGCTTAAATATCGCTGACAAAAAATGTGCGTGTAGAGTGAAGATTCGCACTTGCAGAAAAAGATTTGCACTTTCAAAATAAAGATTTGCAAAGACAGAACGAAGATTTGTAACTTGTGTGAGACAATTTGTCGTGCTTAAGAAAACGTTGACCCTTTTGCAAACATAAATAAGTTTACATTTTTTTTACTGACACAAAATTATAGACACAAACCGCATTCCTTTTTGTAAACAAAATATTTGCAAACCTATTTTTACAAAAATAAAGTCACTAAATTACCTCCATAACTTTGGCTGATCAGCTTGATAGCAACCTCATTTTGCCATTAACAGAGGTTCGCGACAGTGCAGAGAAAGTATGAAAGTATTGCAGAGTACTCTGTAGGGGAACCAATCACCGAATCTTCCCCCCTCTTTGGATAAGATAAAGGAACAGGCCCCAAGATGGCCCTGGTGAGCACTCCAGGGGGGCCAGCCTGTTTCTCTCACACAACTCCTTAGGTTAAAAAAATAACAGCACACTGCTTCCACTCTAAGGATTAATCAATTGGGATTAAGAAACTGTCGCGTAAGGAACAATCAATAAGTTATTGGACATTGACAATGAGAAGAAATTGTAATATCAATTGTGTCTATTTTCTAGTTATTATATATTTTGGTATTGTTTTTCTAAATGAACCATCCTAGCTAGCATAGTCATTTTTGGTATCAAAATGTCCACCATGACATGTTGTAAACTTTGCAAACGGTATATAGAACAAATTACTAATATATAAGCTTACATTGAAACCAAACGACATGGTAAGGTAAACTAATATTTCACTGGTAAGTGAGATAATCAACACCTCTGGTCATTGGTATGCAAGCCAATCAGGTGACCCCAGCCACCTTTTGGACACCCCTTCTCAGACTAGCTTGAATAGATTTTCGAACCAGGAAACTAGGCTTTTTGAACGTCTGCAAGAACGTGATCGGCCATCTTGTTCTAACCGGATAAAAATTTGCACCCCCACTTGACCACGCGTCTACAAGCAACTCTTTGAACAAAGGATTTTGGGCCTTGGACCTCACTACAGGCCTGAAAACTCCTTGCAACACTTTCTAACTAAACCACTTAAGAGCAAAGGAAGCTTTATTCAAACCACGTTCGGGACTTCACAACTTCCAACGTTTTCCGAAAGGATTTAGAGCTTTTAACCAAATCTACCGAGTCAGAGGACCCGCTGGATAACAGAGACGAAACCAGCGCACCTTTGTCCTAACCAGGAAAGGTCAAAGAAGACCCAAAACCCACGTTTCTTTTCAACGTTTATTCAAACAAGGAACTACCTTTCAGAGCTCACCCAACTTCACACAACGGACTCCGTTTCAGAACTTTACCACTAAAGCCACAGACCGCATCTCGATCCAGCCGCAACTGGCAGGCCGAGAATCAAAATTCACTCCTTTTCCAACACAACGCCACCTATCATCTCAAAGTAACGTAAAGCCCACTTGTGTTACATTGAGCGTTTGATGCTAGAGCTTAGACAATTTCCGCTGTGTTGTGCTTACCATAATTTGTCAATATTTCAACTGTTTTACTGCGTATGTTTAAATACTAACCACTTTAGTTTTTCAATGTCATCGTTTAGTCATTCTTTGTAGTACCGTAATTTTCATGTTTTTAGACTAGTAAATAAATAGAATTGCTTAACATAGAACGTCACTTCTTCAGAATTGAGATTAAAACAGGTAACTATTGCATTATTAAATTAATGCTAAATTGATTCGGTTTCCCACAGAGCCGTGCTTTTATCCTAAGCTAAAATTCTGTGTGGTGGTGCTCCGTATAATAATGACCCTTCATCCCCTTGATCGATTATAATATTTAATTTATGAATTAATTGATAATATACAAAAATTGATAAAGAGTAATTTACACACAAAGTAGTAGCCAGTAACCCTACAACTCCATATCTAGCACCGACGTTGACGTGTCTCCCGCACCAGCCAAGCCTCTGCCATTGTCGCAGAAATGAACACTTGGTGTTTCTAACTAGGGGTTATGTATATAAGCCAGGTTCTAATAAGGAGAGGAGTTAGACTCCTCTCTATGGGAAACACTCTTAGAGCGTGCATCATTCACTGAATACTTATACCACAGCGCCTTGTAATCAACAATGCTCGTGAGACTTTAAGGGTCACGCACACCCGTGTCAGCTACTCTGTAAATACAGTAGCAGACCCATCTCACTCCAGATTTGAATCCAGTCATCTTTCAGCCATGGGGCAGACTTTGGAGAGGAGTCTCACTCCTCTCCTTATTAGAACCTGGGTTATATACATAACCCCTAGTTCTATTACAGTCGATACATTCGACTCCTCTCTATGGGAGACATTGTACCACAACGCCCCATAGGTCATGAACATCGAACAAACCCTTATGACCAGAGGTGCAGCCTTCACTCCTGTTAAGCCCAGCTAGCCGCAGCACAGATGTCCGAGACGGACACACCCTTGGAAAGCTCCCACGAGGCAGCAATTCAGCGAGTGGAATGTGGAATAGGCGATGCGCGTTCCATAGCGCGATAGGCTAACTGAATAGCCTGCACTAGCCACTTAGCCAGTCTGATTTTGGACAGTGCCTTCCCGTGGAAGGGTGAACAAAACAGACAAACTACTGGAACGTGGAACAGGATCCCCTTGTCCTATCCATATAACAGCGCGCAGGGCACAGACACTCCAGGGAGCGCTGATCCGTATCGGGACGGAGCCCGAGCACCTATATAGAGTTACAGGTGTAAGTCATGAGTTTGGCTTTAAGGTCACCTTGGCGTCACCGGGGGCAAACTCAGTACTCAAAGGATTAACTGAGAGGGCCTGTAAATCACTGTCCCGCTTGGAGGTGGCCAAGGCCAACCACAAAGCCGTCTTGAGTGCCAACACCTTCATACTGCTGGTCTCCATGGGCTCAAATGGAGCCTGAGGCAGCCCATCCAGAACCATCCCGAGCTCCCAGGAGGGAGTGAGTGGTTTAGACACAGGGCGTAGCCTTCATACACCTCTCATGAAGCGAGACACGAGCGGGTCAGCACCAACAGTCTTTCCATTGAAGCCGACATGGCTAGCCGACAAGGCTGCCAGGTAAACTTTGACCGTGGAAAAGGCTCTGTCGTTCAGTAGCCCCTGGAGGAATAAAAGGATATTCCCCAGGTTGCATTGGTACAACACCAAATTCCGCTCCTCGCGCCAAGACTCCAACTCATCTCAGGTCACACAGAGACCTAGTGGACGCTGCTCCACAGCTCTGAACAGTGGTGACCACCCTGGGGTGTAACCCGTCTGTGGTCAACCTCAGCCTTTCAGGGGTTCTCGCCGTTCGCCTAGGACGGTAAGTCTGGGCTCAATGGGAGCAGCCAAGGTTCCCCCACCACCAAGCTGCATATATCCGCCACCCATGGTTTGGTCAACCATGGAGGGGCTACTAATATCAGCGACAGACTCTGTGACCTCTCACGGGCCAGCACGGCAGAGATCAGAGCTGTAAAGGGAAACGCGTAAAGCAGCCTCTCTGCAGGCCACGCGTGCGTCAGAGAATATACCCCCCGCGGCGCGCCTGCTTCTTGCAGACAAAAGTAAACGCGACACTGGGCTCTGGCCACCGAAGCGAAGAGATCAGCGGACGCTTCTCCAAAGCGACACCAAATCTTCTGTACCACCTCCAGATGCAGACGCCACTTTCCGGGCAGGATTTCTCCCCGGGAGAGAAGGTCTGCGTCAGTATTCAGTTGACCGGGGACATGAGTCGCCCTGAGTGACCTCAGGTTCACTGCACACCACAGCAATAGCTGCCTGGCCAACTTGTGAAGTGTCCAGGAGCGGGTTCCACCCTGTCATTTCACAAAAGCCACCACGGTCGTGTTGTCCCTAACACATCCTGGTTGCCCAGCAACAGGAGAAACCGTTTCAGCACCAGTGCACCGTGTGCAGTTTCAGGTGATTGATGTGGTAGACAGCGTTGAGACGCGTCCCCCGCACCGCTCACCGGACGTCCCTCGCAGACGCCCATCCTGTGAGGGAGACATCTGTCGTCACAATGCGCCTGTGTACTACAGGGCCCAATAGGGTGCCCATCAGCAGCAGCGCTCTGTCCTGCCACGCTGCCAGCGCTGTTGAGCCTCAATCCAGCCTCCTTGCGGGGTATAACAGTGTGGCCGCCATCCACTATTGGAAGGCCCGCATGTGGAGGAAAACCGTCCAGACACTTGTAATAGGTCTGGGCGTGATCCCGGGAGAGAAAGGCGCGGTTCAGAACCGAGTGGATGGTTATTTCCAAGAACGTTACGCACTCGGAGGGAACCAGACAGCTCTTTTCGGGGTTCACCACAAAACTGAGGAAGGCTAGATGGGACAAGAGAACACTCGTATGCTACATCGCCTCCTCTCTCGTGCCTTCGCACAGTAACCAATCGCGCATAATCTGTGCCTTTTGTGCACTTGATAAATGTTCGGGCTGCCAGTGAAGGGGGTCCGAAGGGGAGAACCTGGAACTCGAACACCTGACCTTTTGAATGCAAACCTGAGGAACGTCCTGTGTGCGGATTCTGTGGGTCTATGGTTGTAAACAAATCGCCCTGACAGATGTTGCATAAGAGGCCTCTGATCATCAGCATTTTGAACTCGAATACAGTCAATTAGCCTTTAATTTAATTGCCTCAGGTCCAGGATGGGGCGTTGTAGGGTTAATTTTTGTGTTTCATATGATTCCTCGACGCACTCTGCGCCCACAGGCTACCCGAGTGTGAGGGGAACACACACTTTAATAGGTGGGGAACAATAACACTGGGACCTCTATGGACTGGGACCTCTTTGGTGCGAACCGGTTCTTCGCCCATGGTCGTCCGTGTTGGAACCGCACCAGCGCCTGCATAGCAGAAACGTGGGGAGCAGCACGTGGAGGGCGAGCAGGTGAAGCCCACGCCTCCCGGACGGGAGGGGGGACGGCTTCACCTTTTTCTCAGGCTGATATGGGAGCACTGCGGACAGAGCATCCCCTGTTGACTTTTGCTGCTCCATTCGGGCCGTCAGCTTCCCCATCGAGGCACCGAAGAGCCTGGCAGGGTCCAACGGCTCGTCGAGGAAAGCAGCCCTCTCTCTAAGCGGGGTCTTAGCGACGTCCAACCAGTTGGAACGTTGCGCCACCACCTTAGCTGCCATGGACCTGCCCGTTTGTGCTGCCACTCCTCTGAGGGAGCACAGAGAGAGGTTCATAAGCATACGGCTGATGTCCCACAGCTCGAAGATGTCATCGTCCTGGGCGGACTCATCCATCTCTTGCTGGACCACGACTTGGTATGCCAGGAGAATCGAAACCACGTTCACACTCCTGGCTGCCAAGGCTGAGGCCTTGTAGGACGCCCCCAGTACAGAAAAGAGCTCTCTCTGCTGTTGTTCAGGGAGGCGGACTCCCGAAGCATACGAGGAAGTAGTGGGGGCAAGGTGCTCCGCCACTTCAAGCTCCATAGGGGGCGGGGTGTCTACCCCCAACCTGGCCTGGTCGTGCACCTCCATGACGCTATATCCAGCCAGCTGCACATGTGCAGAGGCTGGTCTAGACTAGGAGGCGCGCAGATCTGAAAGGAAGTCCAGCATCATGGGGATGGACTTCCTTGGGGGAGGAGAGACCACTGGCATGAAGTGACCATCCATCAAGGACCAGGCTGGAAGTACCGGGGGGGATTGCCAGGGCATGCCCACGCAGGCGCATGCCTGGCGACATGCCTCCCTGGTTGATAAGGGCCGATAGCGAGATCAGCCCACCTCAGCTGGCTGAGAGAGCTCGTCCGTCATGGTGTCCGTGTCCCCTAGTAAACCAGCTGACACTGCTCACAGTGCATGGCTGGAACACTGGCACCTCATCTTCCTCGTCTGCTATGGTCACCAGGTTCCCGGGGGACCTGTGCACCACGACAGGCGGGCATGAGGGACGAGAAGAGAGCTCCCCAATAGAGAGCTCGCCCCTGCTTGGAGGGGCAGCCTCAACAGGCATAAAAGCGACAGCACTCTGCCGCTTCTTTCTAGCCCCCTTCGTCGACATCCCACTACTGGTGTCTACTTTCTGTAATAGAAAGCAGAAGAAACTCCGAAGAGAACTTTTTACCTTGCTAGTATGACGCTGATAATTAAAATTGTGTTAAAATGCATGTGAAAGAGTAGAAAATAATGCTGTAATCCCAGGCGTCTGACTTGTTTGAACTTGCCCATTTGAGACTGTCCTTGGTTCACTTCAGTTTCAAAGCAGAAATGCTCAGCCATGGAGTTGGATGCTTATTTTGCCCCTAATATTCCTTGGAGCATATGAAAAACACCACAAGGACATGTTAACGTTTAATACTTGATTTTCACTGGAGGGGGTCTTTAAGTTTGTATTCAACATAGTATCTCAATGACATGTACTGAAATTAATGTAGGCACATTATATATACATATGTGACACAAAAATGCAATTTATTATTTTGGCCGGTCAAAGATATGATTGGCCGGTGGATTTTTCCATTTACCAGTCCCCTTGGCCAGTGAGTAGGGTCGCCAGCTTTTGCTTCCCAAAATAAGAAACACTCACCAATTTAAAAAAATAAAATAAATTATTGGCATAACAGGCTAACCAACCAATATTACAGTAAAAAAAAAAAGGATTTACCAAAAACACAAAGTTAAGATAACATCCAACGTCGGCAAAAGTAAAGGTTTCAAAATATTGTTCCTGATTTCGAGTTTTGGGTGCTACATATCTCAATACTTGTCTTTCACTTGCTGCAACTTTGTATACAGTTTGGCAAATGGGTATTCCCTCTCACTGCCTCCCTCAGCTGTTCATACCTTCTATCTCCTTTTTTCGTAGGCATTGTAATATACTGCTGGATGGCTTGTTAATACTATTCAATCATATGAAACATTATGTGCTAATACAAAGCATATTAATATGACTACTAATAATGTAACTAGAGGTGGAAATTAACATTTGTATCCACAAGTAACTGTGCCTGGTGGATGCGGAAAAAAAAATTTCACCAGCTACAAACAATGTTTATGCATAATTAATGCAGTAATTACATACAGCTTTAAAGCTTAAAGTTAAATTGGGATTTCTGAGGTGTTTGGAGCCCCATTCATTTTGAGGGTATGACATTAAGCCTACCTTGTCAAATGAAAAAAAAGATAAAACTGATCTAGGCAACTGCATTTTGTGAGCTAGGCAAGTATATTTCAACATAAAAAAGCCTAGCTGCATGATTATTAATTTTTTTATTAATTTCTTTTCAACAACTGCACTCACAAACGTGTTTTACAAACGTAGTTTACAAGCACCCCAACAACCGCACACACAACAGTTGACGTTTATGATGCACAGCTACTACATAATTAACCTGCACTGCTGCAATCTCAACTTGGCTTGTATCTTAATATAACATCAACAATTGTTTTCTAAAATACCTTCATATCTCACAGCTTGTTGTACTCAGTGCAAAGACTAGTAAGCTAACTAATTTCTTTACTTAATGGTGACGTGTGAACCAGCTTCTACTGTTTAAATAAGTGATGAAGCCTAGGAAGAATTAGGCCTATGTACAGCGAGCAATATACATCAACTTCCAGCTCAATTTAACCAATCCTGTCAATGCTTAAACTGTGTTATTGGCATACTTGGCAGGAGATGTTAAGGAGATTATCATGCAGTCTTGTTTGGTGTTCCCCAATATGTTTTGTGGTAATTCATGAATATACTTTTTATCTCCAATGTCGTTCCGTATCGGTTTAAAACAAAACGCGACATTTTGTCAATGAATACGGAACAAATCCGTATTATACAGAACAGGTGGCAACCCTACTGGTGAGTCAAAAACTTCATTTCGGACACTGTCTGTTGCGCAGTCCACGCACGGCAGATGTTGTACACTAAGGCGGTCAGTCCAGTCACTGCAACGCATCACATTCGCATTTGCTCAGGGAAGTGAATTTTCTAGTTACTTTACACAAGAATGAAGCCTATAAAGCGAAACAACTTGGCATGGGAGTTCAGTTCAAGAATGGGGTCACAAACATGAAGGCAGTCTTTACCAATTTTGTATTGGCCCTTAGCACTGATTACAGACGTAATTCCAGTGACCGCAAACAGTACTTTTGTTTTTTTTTATAGAATATACAAACACAGATAAGATGGTAGGAGACCTAAAATTGCCTTATATATGAATATATGCAAATGCTTTAGTCTGCGGACCGACAAAGCTGGCCAACCAATACGTGCTAAAGAGTGCAATGGTGGTAAGAGATTTACAGTTAGTGACAAACCGCAATGCTCCATAGTACACAGAGTCCAAGGTTCAAAGGCACTGAGAAGAGGCATGAAAATATAAAATATCACCGTAATCAGGAACAGGCATAAAAATTGTCCAAAATGAAAAGCCCATTTTAACTTTAGTTTTTTCAAATTGCTGAATTTGAAGTGTAAAGGAAAGTGAGTCCTCTAATAAGAATCCAAGATAATGATAAGAGGACACTATCTCTACAGCTTTACCCAGATAAGTGGTAATAGGTGGAGGATGAAGAGGCCTTTGTCTAGGGTTGGCAAACACCATTATCTTTGTCTTATCACTATTTAGGACAAGTTTTAAATTGCATAAATGTCATTGTAGGGTATTAAAAGCATTTTGCAGGTTTTTAAAAGCAGTGTTAAGATGACTTGCACAACAATAAATTACGTTGTCACAAGCATAAAAATGGAGACTTGCGTCTGACACAATTTGACCCAAGTTATTTATATAAATTGAGAATAAAATAGGGCCAAGAACAGAGCCCTTGGGAACACCTTTACAGTCTGCAAGCACATCAGATTTGAGACTCTCCAATTGAATGCATTGAGATCTATGAGCGAGATAATTCGCACACCATCCAACAGCTTTTTTCCAACAGAAAACCCTACATTCAACAGTCTAAGCTTTTAAATGTTGTGACACACCGTATCAAATGCTTTGGACGGATCAATAATCATTGAGACACAGTGCTGCTTGTTATCACGTTTATACAGGAAATCATTAATAACTTTCATGGCTGCAGTAGTTGTGCTGTGCCTCTTTCTAAAGCCAGATTGGTTCACAGATAAAACATCACTTGAGTTTAAAAACTCCTTAAGTTGCAAGTTTACAAGACTCCAGAACTTTGGAAAGGATAGATCGCTTAGAAATAGGCCTATAATTATTTTAAAGTGTTGGATCCCCTCCTTTGAGCTGGGGAAGTACATACGTTTTTTTCCAGGTTTTGGGGATTTCATTGCAATCCAGAGACAGATTAAAAAGAAATGTCAGTGGTTCTGCTATAAAGTTGGCAGCCACTTTCAAGAAGACTGGGTCCAAGCCATCAGGACCAGCAGATTTTATAGAGTCCAGACCTTGGAGGGCTCTGTGCACCTCCAGCAAGGAAAAAGATGCAAAATCACATTTAAGGCCATTGCATACAGAGTCCTCTACAAGGTTAACAGAGTCAGAGGAGACACATTCAAACAGGGTGCCACAGGATATCAAGTGCTTGTTAAGACAGTTAAGCATTTCAGGTTTGTCATATACAGTAATTGAATCTTTGACAACATAGAGAGGTAACTTATTTGAGTAACAACTGGGAGACAATGACTTATGACTGGATAGACTGGCTTCCCATCCTCCAACAATTGCACATAGACAATCTCTCATTCGGTGTTGGAAAAATCATCATTGTCTCCGTCTATTAGAACAACTAGATACTTTGCGACTTTCAGCTTCGCTGACAGGTTTTCTCTCCTTATGTCAGCAATTTGACTGATCATCTCCGCACATCTTATAGCTTACATCATTGTCGTATGTGGGATTCTCGACTCCTTTTTTGTGGCAGGGTCTGATAGGCTGTCCAAATTTGACGAATGGTTGTTCTTTCGCAATAAAGTATGCAATGCTTATTTTTATTTTCAGCTGCCTCAGACTGCAGCACTTGCCTCCTCAAGGCTGCTGACACATGTGCCCGATGGTTTCTCCTCTCTCAACAAGTACAGATCTCTGCACTGGATATGTCACTGAGAGATGTTGTTTCGCTACGCTATCTTTTTAGTTCTCTTTATATGGGAAGCTCGTTCTGTCTGTCAGTCAGTTGGTTGTTCCACAAAAATCTATCTGTTCATTGGTCCACATAATTTTGCGCGTGTGGATGCATGCAAATTTGCGCTTGTTTTCAGTGGTGTTCAGTGCTCACCTTTCTGACACCGGCTGCGTCATTGCAGAAAACTCTGCTGTGGTTGGCGCAATGCAGTTTTTGTGGGACTTTTTGAACAAACAGCGGAGGAGGAAAGACTTTGGTTCGTTGTAATCTTTACTCGTACACTGTGCCTGTAAATAATTTCCCCTGTTTATCTATATTACATATTTATATTTAGGGGCTAATGCGAGTGAAAGACTCGCACTGTAGAGCCCGGACTTAAATTTTAAAGCAAGTAAGTCACTCTGTGCCTAAGTCAACTTTCCTGTGTAACGTTAGGTAGCTGGATGTATGATGGAGCAACTTAAGTGCAGTGTCTCTTTAATCTTAAGAGGCTTTTGCAGGATGCCGCTTTTTCACTCACCAGGATGCATAGTGAAACAGAGTAGCATTTAGAAATGTTGATACCACAATATACATTTTCAGGCCAAGAATAATATAGTCTTGTTTTGTATCCCAATTTTTTGTCTCTCGAAGGGCTGTGCCCGTGTGGGCCTTAGTGCGGGAACTGGGATCGGAGTGTCTTCTGCCTTGGTCAGCAACCAGAACTCAAACAACGATAATGACAATAACAATAACAATGCCAACCTGCCTGTTCCTCCGGTTGTCAACCATATCCCTCAAGAGCCTGCTGGGGCCCAAGCTCACCGTAAGTAACGTCCTGCGCCATGAAATGGTGTTTGGCCCGTCAGAGTTTGATGGGCAAACTACATAACATCAACAAAACGAATCCCAAAACGGTACATTTTACATAAAATGGAAAGTTACTGTATACATTTTGAAGTGATTTTAAAACTTATTTTTGCATTTTTACATTTACGCTTATTTACATTTATGCAAGTTGCTAAATAAGATTTTTGTCGTTAGTAATTTGTTTCCATAGCATTTTTGTAACAGTACATACCTTGCCTACCAGTGAGGAAATGGAGGTAATGTCCTTTGTATGTTCTTGTGAGTATAAAAATGATCTTTTTTACATTTACACTGCTCAAAACATTATGGGAACACTCAATCATCACAGTATAACACCCAGTCAATTAAACCTTTTGGATATCAATCAATCCAGTCAAGAAGCGTAAGTGATTGTGAATCAAATTCACCTGTTTTGGTTCAAATGAAAGCGGCAACAGGTGGACAGGAGAGGCAATAGCAAGACAACCCCCAAAAAGGGAATGGTTTTGCAGGTGGTGGCCACGGACCATTTCTCTCCTGCATTTTTTTTTTTGTATTTTGCTAGTGCTCTTGTCACTCCTGGTAGCATGAGGCGATACCTGCAGCCCATTCAGATTGCACAGGTAGTCCAGCTCCTTGAGATCCGGTGACTGTGGAGGCCATTTGAGTACAGTGAACTAATTGTCATGTTCAAGAAACCAGTTTGAGATGATTGAGCTTTGTGATACTGCTGGAAGTAGTCATTAGAAGATGGGTACACTGTGGTCATAAAGGGATGGACATTGTCAGCAACAATACTCAGGTAGGCTGTGGCATTTAAAAATGCTCAATTGGTACTAACGGGCCCAATGTATGTCAAGAAAATATCCCCCCCACCATTACACCACCACCAGCAGCCTGAACTGTTGATACAAGGCAGGATGGATCCATGCTTTCATGTTGTTTACGCAAATTCTGACCCTAATGTCCGAACGTCACAGCAGAAATCGAGACTCATCAGACCAGGCAACATTTTTCCAATCTTCTATTGTCCAAATTTGGTCAGCCCGTGCGAACTGTAGCCTCAGTTTCCTGTCCTTAGCTGACAGGAGTGGCACCCGGTGTGGTCTTCTGCTGCTGTAGCCCATCTGCTTCAAGGTTCGACGTGTTGTGTGCTCAGAGATGGTCTTCTGCATACCTTCGTTGTAACAAGTGGTTATTATGTGATGCATCGTCAGATGCAACACATATTGTTACTTGAAAGTCATATTATTATTATTATTATTATTATTATTATTATTAGGCCTATTTTTTGCGCCTTATCAATGCCCGTAGTTGTGATCCAATAGATTCCTCTACTGTGACCACATGTCTTGGGTATTGCAGTCCGTTGCGCTTACATACAGCTAAGTTATCAGTTTACGTGTTATATTTTTTTATTATAATTTTTTATCGGTTTTTGGCCCCATTGAAATGACTGGACATAGTTTTCACGGTCATATACCACCATCTAGCGTTGATGTTAATGTTGTTACGTTTATACAGACTGTCTTGGTTAGGCTATTACATCGAGCACCAGTTGAAAACTGCATCAGTGACTCCGTCTCGTTATTTGACATCGAAACATGGTGTCAGAAGTGGGAAAGCTAAATCATAAGTAACAGAAA
>JAVQIZ010104913.1:0-63384 GCA_036023535.2 Galaxias brevipinnis | reverse complement strand
TGTGTGTGTGTGTGTGTGAAGGGGTTTTGTGCGGGAAAAAGAGGGGTCTGGGTTGCACATGCCTCATTTAGACATCAAAGGAGTCTGCTGATGATTTTTCCTTATAATCCATGCCTTTTGGTGCCTCTGCTCCCTCCATCTGAATAAACAAAGCCCATGTGGTTAACTGTGGTCTGGGAGAAGTCAGGTGATCCCAGCACGTGACTCAGGAAGTAAATCGATACCTCTCTAATTTATTCTTCTAAAATCTCTTTTATGTTTGTTTCAGAGGAGCATTCTGATTTTCAGGGGATTTAAAAGTGGTATTTAGAGATGTAATGCGAGTCATCTTCTCCTCTTTGAAAATGAAAGCAACACCTATCTCAAAAAGAATTCTCATCCTTTTTATCTCAAGAAGTGGGCATGTGCAATATGTAACACTGTCAAAGCTAAGCAAACCCTGTTGAGCTTTAGTCTGAAATAGGGGAAAGTTACATTGCATGATTTGCACTGCTTTAGTATTCTGGGTTGACCGTATGCGCTCCTCATCCCAAACATCAGAAAATGTCGCTGTACCATTTGGGAACCATTGTTTGACCCACTGTCTGACCTCTACCCAGTGTGATCTGCCTGGGTCTGAGCACCGCTCCCACTCCCATGCCAGCAGCTAGCTTGGCAGCCTCCCTGTCTGTAAGATATCTGCAGGAGCAGCATTCCTCTGGGGCTGGCCTGGATCAAATGGCAGTGATTTCCCAAACAGAAGCGGAGATGGGAAGGCTGACCCGTGCTACACGCTTTAATTGCCGTAGGTCAGGCCGGATAAATGGGGCTGCAGGGACCCCAGAGCAGTGTGTCTAACTCCTGGACAGCAATAGCAGATCGGAATCCAGCTGGATCAGATCCTCCTCCCCTCGCTTTAGGCCTACGATGAGTCTAAACTGAATTGAGAACACATCTTGTTTCAGACCCCCATAAAAAATTTTAAATTTACCAAACGCGTAGGAAGAGATTTTGACTAAAATGTCACTATGCAATCTATTCTTTATTACGAATAGATTGTAAAGTCGTTTTGTCTGTTCTTGTTGTAAAATGTAGGTTATGTCCAATCATTAAGTCAGTAAGCCATCTAAGCTAGCTTGCTATCAGCAGTAATTATTCTGTATTTTGTTGAAATTAAACATTTCATGTTGTTATATGGCTACTTTATTTTGCCATATGATTTCAGTGTAAAAGTTTTTCAAGGCCATCAGAATTCATTATCCATGATTGAGTGCTTTGATGCGGTTTCAAGGGAATTTAAAATTTGCTTATCAAGCTAATTTCAGACATCATTAGCGAAAAAATGTCCCACATAAGTTCTCTCAAAAAGATTAAGGTGCAAACTATTTATTGTAGTAGGTTATACAAAAATTGCACCTGTTTTATCTGTCATTTAATTAACTTTGATAATTAATTTTGACTTTGATGAAGAACTAAATATAGTTCTACATTTTACTTTTACGTTTTTTGTTCTTAAGCAATGTACATGCACAAACATTTTAGGTTGTTGGCCCAGTTGTTGTTAGAGACCAGTATCTTAGCCCTCACATTGGTTTATCTGCAACTAAACAGAGGTATGAAATAGATATTGGTGTTTGCATGGAAGCTTTAGCAGTCTGCCCAAACCCTAAATAAATGGACTCTCTGAAATTCAGGATTGTACCTTTAAGATGAGGAGGAAAGTGAATAGCACCTTTATCTCTTGATGTAGTCGATTATCCTGTGTGGTTATATAGTCCATATAGACAAGACAGGATCTTGGGCATTTCCACATGTGAATTTTCTTAAATGTATGCTGGTTTGTATAACATCAAGAAAGTCAAGGGAAGAGAGTGAAGGGAAAGAACCTTAGTGCTTTGATGTATAGGATTGAGATGTGATGAGGTGTGTTCAAAGTGAGTACAAAGTAGTGTTAAGCTGGAAAAAGTAAATGCAGCTTTAGTCAAGGTTGGGAAGCAGCGGTAACAGGAGATGATGAAGGAGTGTCCTGTCTCACCCAAAACGAAGGGGAGAAGATGAAACGTTATCTGTTATGAAATATAGATGCTGTCTTGTAAAGGTGTCTACATTTTAAAACATATTTTTGTGACTCATAAATCTTAAAACTTTACATTGGATGAACAGTTTGGGAACTGTGCTTACATAATTGTCTTATGTTTGATTAATCAGGTCGTCCCATATCTACTGCTCATTATCCTTGTACCCAAGCCAGCGATGGATGATAAGTCAAACTGTGATTTTATGAATAATGAATTGTTGCTACATTTATATTTCTTTGAATATGGAAAGAAAATAGCATTTGGTTTGCATTGACACAGTTGTCTACTCCAATAAAGAAATCTGAGGTGGAGTTGAAGGCTGATTCCATGTAAAAGAGGTTTCATTAGGTCATTGACATCAGAAGACAGGTGGCTTTTCCCTGTCTTTTACATCTTAAGCAACCCGATTAAAGACACTGAAATGTGGCAGCATTTTGTTCTAGTAGGTTGCTTACAGTAGTCAACAAAATGCTGTTGTATCTGGTTAAGTTGGCAAAGTCACTAGCTCTGCAGATGCCAATAAAAACATTCATAAAATATTATGCAATTCATTTTGTTAAATTAGTGATATATTTATTTACAATTATCTGACACATCACCAAAGGAAAAAAAAAGATTACAAAAATGCTTGCCTTACAATGAAGACAGTGTATATTGTGGAGGTGCTAGTTGTGATTTGCATCCATTGGGACCAGTGTTTCCCCCTCTCTGGCCTGTGTCTCAGTGCCTGTTCACTGTTTCAGGTCCAGTGCTGAAGCTGCAGCAGAGAACCCCTCGCCGGCGGGGCCAGCAGCCCAAGCTGCTCAACAGCCCCGAAGACAGCCTCTACTACAACCAGCTCAATGTGAGTTCAAAGTAGCGATAAAGGCCTTTGTCTGACTTTGGTTCCAGATGATAATACAATTAAATCTACCTGTGCCAGACCCTGGAGCCCCACCCCCAATGCTTCTCTGCCTCTTGTCTTGAACATGTGCTTATGCTCTTTATCTGTTGCTTTCATGTCAGGATGTCTGCCTTCACGGTGAATAATTGATGTGGTTTATCAAAGCTGAGCAAGATGCATGCTTCATCAGGCTCACTTGAGCCCTTTGATCAAAAAAAATTATGCTGTGACTTCTGATATTATCAGCATCTGCTCGCATTCAACACAAAATCACTTTGAATTAAAAATTAATGACTCTCTGCTCATCTTTTGACTGTGTGCTCTTGGCCCTTTCCTCAGAGAACTCTGGATTACCAGGGGAGCAAGAGGAAGCCGAGAAAACTTGGGTAAATAACTGCTTTCCTACTTACAGAAACTCTAAACAGAACAGGCCCTTTGTGGAATAGGAAACTCTAGAAATGGATTTGTTTTCACATAATGTAAATGGAGTGCTGAAAATAACAGGCTTTTTATGAGCTCTGTGTCATTAAGAGTGGGGGTTGCATATTATGGCTTTGTCAGCATGCTCATCTTATTTTGTTAGAGTTGTATTTGTATTGTAAATGATGGTTTGGTTCATACAATTAATGTGAAGGAGATGCTGTACATAACACAATAAACGTTATGTTGTATCTATCGACACAAACATATCGTGTTTTTTTAGGGAGGGGTCGTTTGACATCATGTATCCTCATCAGACTCTTTCCATTCTCGTGCTATCCTCCTCTGTCCTTTGACATCCAAGGCAAATCAAAGTGCTGGACGTAGAGGACGAGTACTACAAATTACTGTCAACTGTGGAGTCGATCCCAGAGGAGGACTGCGGGACAGGGCCCCCTCCCACCCTGTCTAGAGGGCCTCTCGTCAGTCAGAGCTGAGCCTCACAACTCCTGTCATCCGGTAAGACAGGAGCACCAGACACACACACTTGAAGAAAACATCCTCAGCACTGGCTGTGTGTACTCACTAGGAATAATATTCAGTGCAGTGTTTGTATGGGCATTCTCACTAGGGGTGTGTAATTTTGGTTGTTATGAAAGAAGTTCATTTGTAGTTAATTTAGGATATTTATCCTTTCAGGTTGGGTTTTCCAGTTTTAGGCATTACTGACAACATAGGCTACTAAATTCAAAGCAAACTTTGCAGACCTCACATCAATAATATTGGGTTGATGATAATGTCCATTTTGGAGAAATATGCTGTGATGTAGATGGCAGGGAAGGCTATTCAAATGTATGAAATATTTTTGGGTGACAATTGTTCATCAAGTCAATTGTAGGAGTATTATGTTATGAGTTATAAAACGTGACGACACCACGCAACAAGCCATACTAGTATCAGAACCTCAATGCCTATTGCAGTATCTGTGTAGTGGAGCAGGAACGTGTTGTTGCCGTATTGCAGGAATGTGTCCATGTGTAACGCAGTATGTTAGCTGTGGTAGGTCCAGGTGAAGACATAACCTGAAACTCTTAACAGAGTTGCCCCACACAGAGCTGCCTTGTAGAGAGTGAGTCTGTGCTTTATCTGGACCAGTCTTCTAAACATGCTCTCACAGACCGAGAGCTAGATCTCACTCTGAATTTAACCCTGAGAACCGGATTTTCCTTTTAAGATGTGAAGTGTCGGGAAAGCAGGGCTGGCGAGTTGATTTGTGGTGCTTTTTTTCAATTTGCATATCATTTACTGCATCTCCCTTTGTTGACACCCCAGGGCCCAAGAGGAGATTTTGATCTTAATAGGAAGAGTAGGGTGGTATGAGTGAAGATCCCATCCTCCATAAACTCAGCGGGAAAAACATTAACGCTCTGCCGCGATAGCAAGACCAGTGCTAGTTAGTTTCCCATTCACTGTGGTCCCTGTGGGGAGGAACAGGCCCTAGGTGGTCATCAGAACAGACTGTGCACTACTGTGGAGGTGAGAACTCATCTAAATGGCTCCACACTCTTCTTTATAGAGACCACAACATGACTTCATACAATCCACACAATTTTTCTCTTTACGTTCTGTAATGAAGAGACTCTTTACAAAAGGTAGCTGCTGTACCATAACTTAATCCACTTGGGATCTATGATTGACCTAATTGATTATCATATGACTTCAAGGTGACCTGGATTAGATATTGAATAGTTTCCTATTTTTTTTCAGATGACATGAGATTATTGGATGCCATTGTTTATGAGCTGAATAGAAAATACATTTGTGCAGCTGTATATGTTTATTATATTAGGATCTTGGCCTACATTTCAACACCATAGAGGAAGGAAGTCCAATTGAAGCTGCTGAATTGCAAGAATAATACCAAAGACCATCGGCCACAGCATAATGTAGCATTGCAGTTAGTTCAAAAGCCCTTCACCTCCGGTTGTACAGCCACAGATCCAGCAGTAATTAGAATACTAGTGGTGCATTAGTCCCGTGCTGGGGATAGTTGGTTCCTCTGAAGAGCCGTCTGAAATAGGTCACCCCAGCACCCTGTAGTGCATCTTAAAAGTACACTGAATCAATTAAGTGTGATCATCCTCCCTTGATTATTTTGGCCCTGTTTCACCATGGCGACGGCATTCTAATAGGCTCACCCGTTTGAATAACAAGGTTGGACTGTGGTGACACATGGCGTTGGGAGTGGGTGTTTCTCTCCCCAGTTCTCTCTGCCAAATTAACTCCCTGGCTGATTGCCTGACTTAGCATATGAGGAGAGGTGAGCGGAGGTGTGTGTGTAATAGCTAGCGTGCGCCGATCAAGCGCTGTAACGTGCAAAATACATTTTGGAATACGCCATTGCGCTTCAGAAGTCTAAGTAGCGTTATCTCCTGGACCTCCATGTGAACCTTAGGTGTACCCAGCAGGTCGCTGAGGCCCACAGACAGTGGCAAGACAACCGCCACCTGTTTTCTTTAATACCTCCTTGGTAAACCCAGCTCCCCCTTGCTTTTCCTCATTAAGTCCAAACTGCATCTGGTGTGAGAGAGGACTCCTTTAATGTGGTTGGAGTTGCCGCCGAAGTTGTACTTGCCATTTGTGCTGTTAGCGCTTTCATTAAAGCTACTTCCATCGCAGCCCGAAACATACTTATCCCAAGTTGCCAACCACCTTTCTGGTATCTCTAGCTGCAGCCTTCACAAATGATGAAAAGCTTTTATTTTCCACCGGAGCATACTTACCTTTTCACCTAATAGTGATGTCTCACTTCAAAGGGAGAACACGATTATACCAACATTGTCCTGTTTCAATATCCTCAGAGTTCAAAGGGAGAGTTTGAATACCAATGTTTCATGAGCAGTCTTTGCAGACACTCTTTTTCAATGCAGTTTATGTGCTTTCGATACACAGGTATAGTTTTGCTGTGATAATTTCCACCAGACAATGAAACATGCAAGCATTTTGATGATGATATTTATTTATTATATAAAGGATTAATGGCTGAATTTTCATGCTTTTTGTTTAGGGAGATGTTGTATTCTTGAACATTGCACTGAGCATGTTTGTCTGGAATAGGGGTGAGCAGGTGCCTTAACCTTAAAACTAGCCTTCAACATTGTGATACTCCTAGCAGGCTAATGATTGACGCAAAAGACATGGACGGGCACTAGCGTCAAACAGATGTCAGATGTGTTGAGGGCTTTGTGCTGAAGAACAGTCCCTAAAGACGGCACTAATAAAGGAACTGGTTGAGCGGGCTAGAGAAAGGGAGAGAGCGCAATAGAGGAAGAAGGGAGATAAAAGAGTCTGTTGAGTGCGCACATCAAAGGGCTCTTTAATGACAAGGGACGCCATTAGGGCTACAGTGGCTTTTGTTTCAGCTTCCTCACACCTGCAATTTGTTGAGGGCATTCAATGCACAGTTAAGTTGGTCACATTTGCATGGATATAAAATGCATGCATGAAAGGATGGTTTCCTCCCTCCACTGTCGCCAGTTACCAAATGTTTTCCTGAAAATGACAGCTCTCTCTTTCATTTACAAAAGAAAGAGACAACCCTCCCGTTGCTTACACACTCGATGCCAGGCCACAGCCAGCGAAATCTTACCCAAAACACAATAGAAACAGTATGTGGGGGGGAAAGTGTTATCCTGTATGCCATGAAATTTTGTTTACTTAAAAAAAGAAAATGTGTTTGTGCCTCCGGTGCTGGAGTGCGGTTTGACCAATCAGAGCGTGAAATTGTGATTAGCCTCTCCCAGTTTGTAGAGAGAGTGGGGAACTAGCAGACTTGGCATGGCCAAAGGTGTAACCTGTTTTGTTTTGCCTCGGCACTGCTCCCCCAGATGGTGGGACCAGCTGCCATTGAATAAACGCTGGGCGGGTAACAGTGTGAGAATCACCACGGCCCTGTTTTAGTTTGGGATGCACAACACAAGGTCTGTTTTCTTTGCCACCGCCAGGAGGTAGACAGCACCTAGCGCTTGATCGAATAACCTTTTAATTGAGGGCACGATCACATTGTGTCTATGGCCTTAGATAAAAAATGTAAATGGAAGAAACCCCTGTTAGATACTACATTGATATTGTTTGACAAAACTGTACAAACCAACTGTTTAGAGGAATTTTAGAAGTTTACAGTATGGTAGCTAAACTAGTTTCTCGTGTACATTTCCTTTCATATCAGCCTGCCATTTATGCATACTTTTAACTGTTGGTGCTTTTGCCCAGTATAATTATTGAATATAGGTCTTCTATCACCTTACCTGGGAGAGCACTGCAGGCTAAAGCCCCCAGAATGATTGCGGGAGGAGAGTATTTCCTTGTTCAAGGCTGGATTACCACACCCAGGGTGGGCTGAGAGGAGGTGCAGTGACCTGACCCGCCTGGTGTGACCCCAGGCCAGCCTGCACATTGCCTTGGCTTTGCTCTTTGCTCTTGAATATGCAGTGATCCCCTGCCTCATGGGCTTGGAGTGAAAAAAAGTAGTTGTATCGCATTGCAGGGAAAATCTTGAAAATTAGTGAGACCAAAGTTGGAGCTCCTCTGTGTTGGAGGCTGTGAACAATGGCAGCTTTCTGTCAGAGAGCGACTTCAAAGGTCCGCTGAGTGACTGCTCTGAGTTATACTTTGTTGTAGATCACTGAGGAAATTCACAGATGTTTTCTCATACGAGACACCATTATAGCGGCTCAAGTACCCGGTAGCCTCAAGCATCTCTCTCTTCCTCGCTCTCTCACTCTCCCACACACGCACACACTGTTCCCCTCCGCTCTCTCACTCTCTCATATCTCTTGTGTGAGACAGATGTGGAACCTGTTTTCTCTCCAACTGTCCAGAGAATATGAAAAGTTAAAAAGAGGGTTCACGTTGTGGCATTGCTGTCAACTCCCACTGTCAATTTGTGTTTGAAGACTGGATACAACTCCTCTATCACTTTAATTTAGGAAAGAATGGCAATGAATTCTAAACCTTGCTTTGTAGTGAATAATATTCTGATATGTTAATGAGGAAAATGTAAAAAGAATACAGAGTTGGTTGCAGACTATTAATGTATTTTCTCTTTATTTCTGTTACAGGATGCCTTTACCAGATCTGAACTTGTACCAAAAAAATATATATAATATGGGGCACATGAATTGTACTTTAATCTAGTAAGCTGGTCTTAAAAATAGTTTTTTATGAGTATGGTATATTGCATAATTATGATTGATAAGGCATTTTGTGTTTGCACCTTGATGAAACTGCTAAGTTGGTTGTGAGGCAGTTACACACTGTGATCTAACACCCTGTTCAAAATAAAATTGTTAGAAAAATGTGAATAACATGGTGTCAAGGAAAAAACTCTTATTTTGAGATGTTTGACTGCTTTAATGAGGATTTGGCCTTATATAAACTCCTCAAAGTTATGGCTTAAGTTATACTTTTTTATTTGTATGTGATTCTATTCATAATTTAAAATGTTATTAAATTGTTTACTTTAATGTTTCATACACCTTGAGAACCAGCTGATTGTAATTTTAGTAGTAGCATGAATGCTTAGCATCTACAACTTTATCAGTTTTGACTGTTTTGATTGTTTTCAAATTATTTTGTACTTTACTCACAAAGTGAGTTCACCAATAAAGTTGTAATCAAAGAGTTATCATTGAATAAATTATTCTTATCTTATATATTTTTGATTACATAATATTCTCTTATGTAGGAATTGTACCTCCATTAATACAATGTTCTCCCTCAGTAAAGACAATTTCAATTTTAAAACATTTCCATTTAAAGTCATCTGTCAACTAATTTACAACCAGCACCATAGTTATTTTAAACTATTTAAAGGTTATTCCTACATTTTTGTAAACCGTATAACTTTCTGAAGAATCAAAGCTAGTGGATACATCCTCTTACACTCTATTTCACAGAAGACAGAAAAACAACAATATCGCTATACACTGTAGAGACATGGCCCTACCCGATTAGATTTCAATCCATTCTTGTTAGTAGCCTGAAAATGTAAAAAACAAACAAACATATGGGCCCTTAGTTGCATTAAGTTTACTCATCAGCTCAACCTTTCCTGATTCAGTAGAATTCTGATAATGTCTAGCTTTTGTTCCCTTGGCCGATGTGGTTACCCCACTCCATCAGTCTGTAGTATTTTGCAGTGAGGAGTGGTTGCAGTGGGCTAAAAGCCTAGCAGGATTCCCCCTCTCCCCCATGACTGTGTGTAGAGCCGTGGGAGAGGACTGGGAACATTAATCCCTTCAAAGGAACAGATCTAATTCAAAATCAACTGCTCCAAACTAGTTGGGAGGACAGTGATTGTTTCTACAGGGAAGATAGATAAAGATCACTGAATTGATATAGAAAACTTCAACTTCCAATGCTGCAGTGGAAGTTGACAGCAGTGACAGTAAAGTTTCAGAATGCTTAAAAGTCACTGGGACTTTATAAAGAAGCACACATAAAAATACATGTAGTCTAATATTTGCATCATAATGTAAAGCTATCTCTAAATGATGCCGTAAATTGAGGGCTTTGAAGCACTGCACCTCTCTATGAGTTTTCCCCCCCCAGTATGTGAATGGGAACTCCTCCTTCCCAAACCAATTTTGGAAAACAAAATAGAGACATCAGCCAAACCAAGTGCTACTTTGGACACCTGGGCTATTCAGATCATTTTACTTTGGCCGAATGTTCAAAAGTTTATATTCGTTTAGAGATATGGGTTATGGCAGATTACAACATAACCATGCAATTTAATGAATTTATGGAGAGAAAAATGTGTTATTAAGATTAAAATACAACCAGAAGGAAAATCTCAAATCAATATGCTGAAAGGTTTACAGTAAAAGGTTATATAATTTATAGTTCTGTCTTGTAGCCCCCTTCTATGTGTTGTCGGCAATAAAATGTGATTTAATTAAAATTAGGAAAACAAAAGGCAACTCAATTCTTTAACAAGGATGAATTTTGGGTTTAGTCACTTGACTAACACTTATTTCTCCTCTTGAAGTTATCAAACAGCCTGGCTATGTGCTTTGAGATCTCCTGAGATAACAATGTCACATTGTCACATAGGGTTCTGCTACAAATCCTTAATTACAAAAAGAGGATCAGATGACTACAGCATCCAATACAGGGGTCTCCAGGCGGCATGGGGGTCTTTGATCAAGAAAATCCAATTATTTGTGTATATACATTTCCCACATAGTGATTACTTCATTAATTGTCCCGCCTTTATCTCCTCCCTTCCCATCCCCCCTAATAATCAGCTCTTTTATCCAGACCAACAAACACACCATAGGAGCTTTGTGGATTCAAAGGATTTGCTTTCCCCTCTCAAAGAGCCGCTATTCTTTGATGATTGGGCAGCGGCAAACTTCAAAGTAATAAATCTTATTTCTGACTGGCTGGCGGCCCACCAAAGTCCTTATCAAATTCTAAGAAGTGATCCCTCACTCACCAGATAGTCCAAGGATATCTTGAGGAGAGGAAGCATAGAGTGAATACTTCTCCACGTCAAGACATTTTTCTACAAATATACATTTTATATCAATTAGTTTTTATTTTCATTCAGTTATAGCTAGAGGGAGGAGGACTTTTACCATGGCAGCAGTTGCTGTACTGCGGAATGAAACACTTCAGGCTTTTCTTCAGGTTTGTTTCCAAGTTTGTGTTCGCTTACCTTTACTTTTTGCTTAATTTTAAATGAGGTTGAGGAAACTGCTGCATTTATCGCTAGTTTACGCGCGCGTATTCTGGAGTATTATTCGTTTCAGAATAGTTTTTAAATTAACTCAGTGCTCGTGTAATGTAATTTTGCATTGAGTTGAATTATATTGTAGCCTTCAACTTTGAAACTGTAGACTGCGAGGTATGTAGTTCTGGATTTGCTTTTTGGGATAAAAACTAGTGTTGTATTTAAACTTTTATTATCAGTTTCTTGTTTGTAAACTGGTTTATCAAACTGCTTTTATTATTTTTACATAAAAAACAAAGTAGTAAACAATTTAATATATATATATTTTAACCACGGAATATGTTTTTAATTCAGGATCGTACACCGAACTCTTCTCCAGAGAACTGCAAGCACTCTCCTCTGGCGCTTTTAGCAGCCACTTGTAACAGGATCGGACATCATCACGGATCCAGTGCCGCAGATTTTCTCCAGGTCCCGTATGACACTACGATAGGGTCGCCATCACGTATTTTTCATCCTTGGAGTAACGAGGGGAATCATCAACTTTCCAGCAATCCAACTTTCGGACTATCATCCAAATCCCAAATTTCGGCGCACATCCAAAGCTCCTTCAGTTCCCACCACGAACTCCCTCTCACTCCTCCAGCGGATCCCTCATATCCATATGACTTCTCCCCGGTAAAGATGTTGCCTTGCTCCATGCAATCTTTGCAGTCAACATGCCCACCAACGTATGTTCCTGCTGTTACTTACGCAGCGCCAACCTCGATTCCACCTGGTATGTCAGGTTTTGTGACGGGACACGCTGGCCTTGTACACCAGCAACAGAGACAGTTGTCTCCAAACCCCGGAGAGGATATTCCATGGTGGAGTCTCCAACAGGGAAATCACGTCAGTCATCCTCCACCATTGGGTCCCCACCGTTTCCAGTTACAGAGGGGCTTGGTACTGGGACATTCAGACTTTGCACAATATCAGACTCAAATTGCTGCACTTCTCCACACCAAGTCTCCTCTCGCAACAGCTCGGAGATGCAGGAGATGCAGGTGTCCCAACTGCCAGTCCTCTACTTCAAATGATGAGCCAGGGAAGAAAAAACAACACATCTGTCACATACCAGGGTGCGGGAAAGTCTATGGGAAAACATCCCACCTCAAAGCTCATCTTAGGTGGCACTCTGGAGAGCGGCCATTTGTGTGCAACTGGCTGTTCTGTGGCAAGAGTTTCACCAGGTCAGATGAACTCCAAAGACACCTGAGGACTCACACAGGGGAGAAGCGCTTCGTTTGTCCAGACTGCTGTAAAAGGTTCATGAGAAGTGACCATCTGGCAAAACATGTAAAAACTCATCAAAACAAAAAAAGCAAGTGCCATGACAAAACGTTAGATATGGTCAAAAGGGAAGATATGAGGAATATGTTGTAGCCAAAATTAGATTCAGTAAAATGTAGTATCTAGTGCAATACAGTCATAGTACAGAGTAAACTACAATATGTCTATGATGTTTAATTTTTTTTCTTGTTGGTTGTTTTGACATATGGAAAAATAGTCTCTAACATAACTGGTGTGTGCAGCACAATTTTGTATAAATAAAAGTTTGTTTCATAAGTTGAAATTGGGATCACAGAAAACTACATTTCCCCATGAGTTTGAATTCATTGTCTATACCATAAAAACACAAGTTTTGAACTTGTGTTTTGATCATTGTCTTCGGTAGAAGATTTCACTCTCTTGTAAACTATATTTATTAGCTTTTGTTGAATGAAAGTATCTTTTTTCGCTCCATATGGGGTGTTTAAGCATGCTCTTGAAAAGATATGCTATTGTTGAAATGACCCAAATACTGTGTGAGAATAAAGATTATAACATTTTTCTATGTCATAATAATTAATTTACTCTTAAACCAAAGTTGCAATAGTTCAAGTTTTATTTTTTCAAGTTTGACTTGGTAGTTTTCTCACATTGTTTTAGTCATTCCTATTCTGAAAGTAACCTAGAAAGCTTTGATTTAGCTAGCCTCTTATGCTGAAGTCTAGTGCTTTCTGTGGTTCAACAAACTGTACTAAAGCTACTGATCAGATTATATATTAGTAACTTGATATCAAATGACAAGAAATATCTGTCAATCTACATGAAGCCATATCGCTATGTTTTTATATTGTATGAACACAATTTTCCTTTCCACGTTTTTTTTTTAAATACTACAAAATAGTGTATTTGTATTGACATTAATTGTATCAAAAACTGCATCATCATAATTTAAGAGCAACACATTTTGTACAAATCTTATGGTTAAAAATGTTTACGGTTACCGTTTTGTGTAACGATTGTACTTTTTCATTATTTACATTTCAACTATCTAAATCAAAACCCAATAATCTGCAATTCATAGAACTTCACAGCATGCTGTTTATGATTACCATTTTCACATGCATTGTTTTGATGCAATATAATCAAACCACTAGATTTGGTTACATATTTTCCGGTATAAATAGGTCCTATGGCAACACATTTGAACTCAAATATAGATTTATTTTTTTAGACATTGAATTCACAGGGAATTTTAGACTGTATTGGTGTTAAAAGTCAGGGCAATGTGCAATTCTCTGAGTGCAACAACTTAACAAAAATTTAAGATTTCTTTTGAAAACCTCAAAACATACAAGTTCAAACTCATCTGTCCCATTCAGGAACGGAGCGCCTCAAATGTTAAGTTTCCGTGGTCCAGATGTAAACTTTAACTTAATCCATTACTTTTGCACCAACACACTATTATGTTACTTCTCTGTGTGCTAACTGGGGTCAGAAGCAGTGTAATCAAGCATTTGTGAGCGCGTTAAACTGCTTTTCTAAAATATATATAATTCAATCCTTCCTTGGCATCCGTGCGTTCATTGCACGTTAGCTGTATAATAAGAGGAAAGCAGAGGAGGTGAAATCATTCTCAGATTGCTGAATAATGTCTTCAGTTGGCATATTAAGCTTCTTCATAAGTGTTTTGACACTCTCATCACCTAATTTCAGGTCTAGTCTTTGGCCATAAAGGAACTGGAAGTAAACCAGCAGTTTGTGACAAGCCCCATCTTGGTAAACATTGTGCTTTTCTCGCTCAGAAGATTCAAGCTTCTAACCACATTAAACTGGTTGACGAAGACAGTCTAAAGATTTATTATGTTACTGTACTGATCAAGCATCCCATAATATCAAGAGATTACTGACTGTTTGTGCGCCAGGCTTTTCTCTAACCAAAAGTGATCAGAAACAATATACAAAAACATCAATTATGACAACAAATCATATCTTTAAAATATTTTTGGAATATGCAAATCACAGATATTTTCCAGCTATTCATCAAACTTTTTGCCTCTGCTCTGTTTCCCCTGCAAGAGTGCCCCCTGTTGTACATGGTTAAAGCAGAGAAAAATTGGGAAACTTTCACTGTTTCGGTTAAGTTCAATTAAATTAAATGTATTACATGTTGAGAGAGAGATTGTGGTGCTAATGTGCAAATACCGTACATACCTATTATGCTATTGTAAATGCTAATCTATGTGTTCTTGTGCTGTAGTTATGCACATCCTTCTAGTGCTCATAATGAGACCAGTAAAGTATACCATTGGTGCAAGATCCTTTTGTTTCTCTGATCAGACTTTGCTATCGCAGTTCTTTATGTACACTGAGGACATGTATATACTTTAATAATTCACGACACAGATTTGATCGAACAGCTTGGACAGTATGATAAACTTGGGAAAAGTGATATCTTAGCTCTTAATTAGATTGAGAGGAGCCTCCACTTTCCCCACAGGACATCTGCTGTAAGAACAATCCGTGTCTGTAGTCACCACAGAGGGGGGTGGGGGGTAGTGTGGGGGATAATGAAAAGAGTCTTCACCATTTGAACTTTTAAGTCTTTGTCCCCATTTTATGATCCTATTATGAAGAAATTACTTTGAGGGATATGTTGCATGCATGCACGGGGTTTATAATAGCAGACAAAGGCTTTGTTAGCTACTGATTTTTCAATATTGAGTACATATAGCATCCTATCCCAACTACAAAAATAGTAAGTCTACTGTACAAAATTAAAGCTTATAAGAATTTCAGTTCCACAACAAATCAAGATATCGTATGTCAAAAATGTTGATCATTAAAAAAATAATAATTTGTATCTTTTGTGACAGAAAGTAAGACTTGCGTGTAATGGCTGCTAACTAGCTAATGTAGACCTCATACATATTTGACTAGAACCAGACTTTAGGATCACATGTAATTTGTTGATGTTTCAGAACCATTAAAGATAACAAAAACATTTATTTCAAGAAATATAGACTTTACAAGCCACCCCACCTTAGAATTCCAAAGCTAGAAGCTGATTCTATTAGCACAATTTTCCACCAATGTCTAAAATGGGGAAAAGTTCTTAACATCGAGGATATCCTGCTGCAGTATGCCACTACAGTATATCATGGTACTTCAGGGATCTCTCGACCCTCTACAAAAATGGTAATATGTTGTGGCCATCGCGAACATCAGAACTGACTGACCATGGGTTTTTATCAATAAACAGACATGTTTGTAAATGTCTTGTGGTGTGTAGTACTATGAATCTGGGATTAAAGGCACATTCGTTCTAGGTCCAGTTATGTCTGGTTGTGTGTCCATATACATAAACTATTGGGCTGATATTATATGTCAGCAAAAGCTGCCGAAGGTGACTTGGTAAATTGTGACAAACATGTTGCATGGAACTGGTGGAATAGGTTTATGGCAATACTTACACATGATCTAGGATCAATCAATTATATACTCAGGGCATAGAAAGAGAGTGCTGTAAACATTACATACACATACATAACATACTCCCGTAGCAGGTACTGTAAGCACTGAGCACAGTACCTTTAATCCTGATCTTTTCATAGAACAAATTACAAGGACGTTTTTTCATCTCTTAGTGATCTATTGTCAAGGAAATACGATATAGTTGGTCTAAAAAAAAGACTTCTTATGATGACCAATTACAAAATAGGTTTCTAAATTACTTTAACTCGTTCAAAAAATAAAAATAAAAAAAAGCTATAGAGAGACACAGCTCATCTCGGAAAGTCACATGCTGGCCCACCATTAGTTATCAAGCTGGACGCCATATCATCAATAGCAAGGTTCTTAAAACATATAGTCAACAGCAAACTAAGAAAAACTGGATGTTAATCCCAAGCGGCAATATTATTGTAGAACTCATTTTAAATATGCAAATACACACACACACACACACAAACACACACACACACACACACACACACACACACACACATATCGCTATATCTACAGTATGTCTAACCTTTTATTGATGAATGGCTTCTTTTTCTAATGTGAGGCCCGAACATAGTCATACATACACTGATATCATGAACTTGTAACCCTAACATTAACCCTAACCATCTACTATAGATGTCACTATCATTGATTCATTTTACAATCATATCACACTGTATTCTCTATTACTTTATTGGTTTTAATGTCAAACAGAAATAAAGGTTCATTGTTTGATCATAATTCTTTAGATTTTGAATGGCCTTTGTCAAGTCATTTACATTTTTATGAGAAAATTAAAGAATAGTTTTTTGCACAATTTTAATTGGCTTTTAAGAAAAAAGGGTGCAGGGTATTTTAGCGTGCAAAATTGTTAAATTGGATTTTAACTTTGACTTGTTCTTGTTAGACATAAAAAGTATTTTGATAAAAAGGAAATTTCATGCCATTTTGATGGGAAAAGGAGACCGCTAATCATGCTTCAGGGTCAATGTGGTCGATCTCTTGTTGCAGGCTACATCATGTCTCCCTACACAATGAAGGAAATGTAATTACTAGTTGCATTGCTATTTTTAAAGGATGTAGGCTAATATAGTCGACCAATGCAATGAATCACTGCCCAGACTCCATGCACATGAATCATCATGGTACAACGTTTCAAAAACCTTTTTCTCATCCAATGACCTGCCTATGTGGCACAACTGACTTACAGCTGTGGATTGGGGTGACTTAAGCCACTTCAACATTTGACATCAGTTACTTCTTATGGCATCCAACCAAACCATTGCTTGACTTGCAATGCATAGACATAATATACAATTATTGTGTAGTAAATACTTTTAGTTGTGTTTTTGTCAAACAAAATTTTGTTTAAACCATGTTGGCCAAGTTAACAGACTCAACTTATATGTATGAATATTACCCGCTGAATGAGGGAAAACGTAGCAGACAATAAAGATGTTTCAGTGACTGCTGTGACACACCTATGACAACCAGAGAAAGCTACTGACAGCTGCTCTACTAAAGGAAGAAAGCACGGGCGAAATATGGACAGAAATAATTTATGTTGCTACCTCTTATACAAGCATCTTTTGTGAGATTATTTTCAGTGTCAACCTTTCTGTTCATGAACCAATTAAAAATTATTTTTAAATCATTATGGATCACAGTAATCTCGGGACGAATATGCTAGCTCTTTAGACTGGTAAATATGCTAAAAGATAGGTTTTTCTCCAGCAGCCTGAGACAGTTATGCACGTGATTGACAGTAGGCTAGATATTTTTAGGTCATCCTCACTTATCCTATTCCCCACTAATTATATATGTATAGCCTAAATTGGTTTCATATTAGTAGTGCTATTCTGATCAGTGAAATCAGATGGGTACAAAATGTATAACTTGCAATCACATTAATGGAAAACATCGTTTCTATAAGATCGTTATTGTGACTTTCATTGACTTTATTGACGTAATTGAGGTCCTTCAAAAGTGAAGGTATCGCCTAAAGTGACCTCAGTTTGTTTGTCCGACGTTTCGCTATAGTTCAAAGTCATAGAACTACCCTTTTACAAACATATAGGGCCTACCTAAGTTTGAGTGTATTTAGTCAGTTTTGTTATAGACTTGGCTACTGACTATTCTTTGGTTCACGCGCCATCTTCTGGAGAAGGGTTCAGTGTTCTCTTGTTTTGTTGATTGATTTTCAATTGAACTTGTCGAAATGTGCGTGAGAGCCCACAGGGTGTTTGATCTATATATGATTTAACAGCAGTTACTAGCTGTTAAGCACTTCATGCATCTGTTTAGCTGTAAAGACAGTGCCCTTTGCAAGAGCTGTCCAAATGCTGAAAAGCTATACGGACAGATACGACTGTTTGACGACAGCAATTCAAGTTTTTTTCTTCTTAATCTTTAACTCTTTCAAGGGTGTTTGTGTTGCTGTATCGTAAATTGTGATTACATCCATGTGATTACAAGTTTTAAATATAGGCAATGTGTACACGATTTCAAGTTGCTTGCTATTCATTTGCATAGTTTGAGTCTTTTTTCACGTTCGAGCAATTCTCAGCTAATTAGTTTGCTACGATAACGCAAATTTGATTAGCAAAGAGGTCAGAACTGTACCAACTCCTGAAATGTTTTCGAAAAGGCCTCCGAGTCTGATATGACGCAGTGGAATCATTTATGATTAGGTAGCTACTGCCACCTTGTGGAGCCTTCCTTTAGCTTCGATGCACTCCCCTTCTTAAACATTGCCTCTTTATTCTTCCCTATTTTTGTAGAAAAATATTGTTTTGTCACGCCACATATTTGGCTCACTGTTTTACATCGTCTTAAACTTGAGATAGTCAGCAATATGTTTCAATTATTGTTTAAATCAAACTGACGTGCAATGTTCAAATTAATAAATTGACAACTTATTCTGTATGCTTTATGTGCATAATGAAATATAAACGGTCCAGATAGAAAGGCTGAAAGGTTGGTATTGATTGGCAACTCCTCCTTTCAGATCTTTCAAGAATAAAACATACCTCACTCCACCCTCCCCAATGTGCCCCCCTTATGGACGTAATGTGTTGCTCATAGGATCAAACTTCCCAGTCCTTTTTTCGTGACCAGGATTCAAAGTCAAGGTATCACTCCAAAGACAATCAAACACATCTCAAAAGTCGCGTTATTGCGGAAAGCATATTTGCAGACAAGGCGGATGTGTAGACTACTACCAGGCTATATGGAAATATGCAGCACAGAAGAAACGTGACTCATACGTGCGTAGGCTGTGCACGCTTTAAATATCAGTAAACGTACTTCAGCATAAAAGCCACCTTTCATGGAATCTTGGAGAGAATTCAAACCGTTTCATCTTATTGGAATATTCAAAGTCCAGATGTTTTAAGGATTAAATTGGGTCCGTCTCTCATTTTATTTGTTGGACAGAGACCTGGTCACCTGTAGCCTCGGTAAGCTGCTTCATGTTATGCAAAGGGTTCTTCTGCAATGTTAAGAAGCAACCAGAAACTATGTTTTTGGAAAATTCTCGTTGTTGTGCATGCTCTAACAGGTGTTAAAGGTGCTCATAAAACATTTGGTTCATCACCAAATGTTGATATGTATGCATATGTGTATATTAAGATGATTCAAAATGTGACTTGTTTAGTGGCAAAATCTTTGATTAAAATTTCTGTATCAGAAACTGTAGTTCAGCCTGCAATAGAGAGCTCTGTATGTATGGCGTTTGCACTTGGGTTTGTGACATTGACCTGCATCAGGGTCATCGTAAAATCTTAGTTTGTCTATTGTCAATCAAGTCAGAAAATATAGCTCATTCGGTGTCCAATTTTAATTATGTTCCGCCACTGTGTCATTAATTGTATGGTGATAAATCATTCAGTGCTTTATGACTATCTATTATAGGAAGTCTAATAAATGCGTCTTGTCTGTCTATGAGAAAACTGACGGAACGCGTCCAACGGTGACGAAAATGTATTTTTCATGTTCTTGCATTGCTATCGAGTATTATTTTTGTTGGCCTACTGATTAGTAAAAGCTGATAATTAGCTACAGTCTTGAAACGAAGTCACATTGCTGAATCATAGATCACCTAACAGTTAGGTGTCTTAAGCCTGGTCGATGAATTCTTATGAGGGTTTTTTCAAAGTCGATATTTGGTATATTGACTAATATAGTATATAGTACTTTAGGACTAGACTATAATGTTCGTTTTTTATTGTTAATTGTCCCTTCTAATTCATGCACTGCTTTTAATGCAAGGGGAATGTGGATGCTCGTCTGTTGCGTTGCCTTCAATATGTAATATGTTTGTTTTAACAATATTTTTATAGTCTTATATACGTTTAGCAGATCACTAGACGAGCCCTTTGATAACTTTAGCCTTACAATAGACCAGAATGGCTTCGATAGTTATTTCTTTCTTTCTTCCCAGTGAATGTGACTTTTCATCTCGGATAAAACAAGAGAGGTCTCAAGTAAAGTGACAACGCGCTTTGAAGTGAAGACTTTTGTTCCGAGTCACCGCAAAGTGATGGCGGCGTCTGCACCTTCCTCCTCTGGTGTCGAACGAGAATCCAACTCGACAAATTTACGACCACCAGGCACAAGTAGGTCTATTATGGATACAAATCTAGCGCACTTGGGTTGGAAACACCATTTGTGTTTTTCGTTATGGAATAGTCTCTCATTAAAAATTGCGTTGACCAAACGAATCAGCGCAACATTGCATGCAACGGACCTCCCGGCATCTGGACTAATAGACAATTCGTTTGTTTAAACATATTTGCTATAAAAATGGTCCTGATAGGAATAAAATAAACTAGAACTGGCATCTGCATTTAATTTTAAATAAGTTATGATTAGGTTAATAAGTTTGGTTACTCATTTCTTACTTGAAATACATTTCTTACTTACACACACATATATATATATATATATATATATATATATATATATATATATATATATTAATTCAGGTGTTGTATACATTAGCTACATAGTCAAAATATGCATACTTGTAAAGATAGATTTTAAAATCTAGCCAGACTAAAAAAATTCATTTCAGTACAGGCCTATGACTATAATTATTTTTCATCATGGCTGAACTTCTGCTATGGCAAGAAATAATTACATGGAAGTGGTGGCCTAAAACCCCGTAAATTGGCCCTAATGGCATACGTCATTGTTGTCAGGATTGACGAGGTCTGCTCTAGAAAACAACCTAAGAATAAGTTGAAAAATAAAAAGTTAAATCCATAGCTTAGCCTGTAATCGATTTCTATGGTGAGTCTATGATGTTCCTCCCATAAGGCCATAATATGCTTTATTGTATTTTATTCGATCATCTAGAACCCCTATAAAAGGCCTAAAACCAATTCATATATTCCTATATTCCATATTTTAGTCTCACCAGGTATCAGCCTGAGTGTTTGCATGCTTTTCCTCAATTCTAAAAAGCCATCAGTGATGGACAAAACATTGGTGTTAAAACTCCTCCATGCGCAGATTAATATAATGAATGAAGATTAAAAAAAATTAAAAATAAAAACTGTGGTGGAGCTGGCCTCTCAAATCTCGTCCGTTAAAAAATGTCTTCAGTTCTCAATGTGTTCCCATATGCCACTCCTCCCTCCCCCATGCGCCCAATTTAATCCAAGCTGGGAGCCCTTGATATTGGTGTAATTCTCTTTCTCTATCTGTCACTGGCCAGCCGGCTCATGTCTAGTGATGCATGCATTTCAACCAGAATCTTTTCAGCCAATTACTTCTTTAGCGTAAAACCTATTGGCCAAATCAAAACAGACCTATGCTATACTACTGATTATATTATATTCATTGCAAATTAACGTAGACTAATGGTTTTAAGAAATTCGTAGTGTATGTACTTGTATTTCTTCTCTCTCATTAGCTATTTTATCACCTGATAACAATTTTAGGCTATGACGCATGGTGTGGAGTTGCTCATGGATGTACTAGAAAATTGGGAATGAAGATTTGTGGTAAGTGCTCGTATTTTCGTATTTTATCTGTTTAAAAAATCAATGTCTGCAGGAACAATCATGACGGTATTGGTGCCTCCAGGCATATGAGGAGGCAAAATTAATTTGTCGATTTTAATAATAATAAAACAGATTTCATGTGAGGTGCATTATCATCTTTGAAAGAATATTTTAGCACATAAAGGGACGCACTTATGTAATGGTGCGCTCTCTGTGTTTGTACAAACAGGGGTATAATGGCAAACATAATTTTTTATCGGCTTTTTAAAGCTAATGCCTTAACCGGCTGTTGAGTACTTTTAAGTAAATTTAAATATCATAGTCTTTGTTATAGTTTTGGACATGTTTTTAGGTTTTAAAAGAAGGGGGCAATTTAACGAGTTACTTTTGGATCCTTATTGACACCCAACCCCTCTGTCATATGTATCATCTGATAGCCAATTGTCTAAAAACTGCATAAGGTTCAGGAGGGGGAAGTTCTATGGGAAGTTTTCCTACTAAACCAATTATTCTAATTTCACTTCACCATCATATGGGCTACAAATAAACCTCGGTTATTGACCACTTTGAAGCAAAACCAAACATTCAACCCAAAGCAGAGGCTGCCATACGTCAAAGTCATGCATGTTTTACAGAGATAGGCTCTGCCAGACCTCAGGACCACTTGCGATTGTGTGGGATAATGATTCAATCTATAACACAAGAGCACGTTTTGTTGTCCTCTCTTCGGATATAATAAACCCTTTTAATAAAATGGGTTTATACAGCAATAGTTAAGTCTATGTATAGTCCTTTAGTTATATCTACTTGAATTCTTCATGTTATAACCTAAGTGTAATATTTAAGATTGGAACAGATTTCACAAGGCAAGCCTTCATAAGCCTGGTTATTCCACTTATATCATTGGGTGTAGCTTTCGCTGAAGCTAAATCAACAGGCCTCACGCAAATTATGCGATCTGTCGATTATGGAAGTTGACCAATGACTTCACACAGGCCTGTTATGTTTAGTATCGTATCCTAGACAAAAAAAATGCCTTTAGGCAATGGTGAAATTGGTATTGCCCACTGTTCCCTGTTAAAGCTAGGAGGCACTTAATGATAATTTCCAGCTGTGCTAAATGTCGGCTGTTGTATTTGCTTGGCTAGATTTTGGTGATGTCACTGGTCTCAACCTCCTTCTGACTGTCCGCCCATAAATGGGATTTCCTGGACAGGGCTGGGAATCTCCAAAGTATACAGCAAGCTATTAGTACCATCCAATGAGACAAACCGAGAGATACAGATACCCCACAGTCGACGGAGAACTTTGTCTGTTTGCTGTTTAAAATATATTGTTATCGAAATGTATGGAAGTGATAATCCCATGTTGGAATCGTCTACTTCTTGCAACCTTTTAGGGTTTTTGCAGAAAAACAACAATTTGGAGGAGAAAGGCAGGATTGTTGGTACCTTTCAAGAGCGCTCGTCCAACCAGTTGTCCTGTGATAACAGCGACAGAGATACCCGTTTCAGACGCACGGAAACGGACTTTTCCAATCTTTTCGCTAGAGGTAAAAAAAAGTGTCATCCTCGGAGAAAAGGTTGATTCATTATAATTATACAGATTACTGTTCTATAATCTCCTTGTGATTTTGATAACAATAATTTCGATTAAATACTTATTATGATCATGCATGCAGGTGGTAATGCACTGATTAGTCCTTTAAGTAAAGATGTGTTTATTTCATAACCTGAACCTAAGTTATTTTTGCGTCGCTAGTCAGACCTTACCAATGCGCCCCAGACACACATTATCTTCCTCAATCAATTAGTGTTTATTGTTATCTGATGAGTGTTGTGATTTAACACAGAACGTGTATTGTAAATTGTATTGTTTACAAAAAGAGACTGTTTCATATGCTACTTATAAAAAAAATATGTTCAGTTAAAGTACGATGGGTTGAGACTTCATAATGTCATGAGACATTCCAGTATTCATTGTGAAACTGACCTCTTAAAACATGCTTAGGTGATAAGTATGGAAAATGCCAAGTTATTGATCTGAAATTTCTGTTATGTAGTGCTGACATTTCATTAAGCCTACTAATATTGACACAGTTATAATTATCCTATCATTATCCCAGATTTGTTGCCTGCTAAAAATGGAGAAGAGCCCACCATGCAGTTCTTGTTGGAAATGGTGGACATTCTCACCAACTATGTCCGGAAGACTTTTGACAGATCCACTAAAGTGTTGGACTTTCACCACCCACACCAGCTACTGGAGGGCATGGAGGGCTTCAACTTGGAGCTCTCTGACCAGCCCGAGTCCCTGGAGCAGATCCTGGTGGACTGCAGAGACACCCTGAAATATGGGGTGAGAACCGGTGAGGACCATGGGCCCAAAGGGACAGGGTAGCGGAGCATGGAGCTGAGCCTCAGTGCAATCAATGTGTCTCATTAGTTAACATTCTCTTTTATTGATTACGGATTTTATTGATGAAGTCTAGATGCAAAATGTGTTGTTGTATCCTTTGTCCCAGGTCATCCCAGGTTCTTTAACCAGTTGTCCACTGGGTTGGACATCATTGGCCTGGCGGGGGAATGGCTCACCTCCACAGCAAACACCAACATGTGAGGGCTATTTATTAATGCGGTGATAAATCTGTGTGTTTGGTTTAAGTTGTTTAGGATTCTTTACAACGTAATGATAAAGATTAAACTTTGTGACAGTGTGATGTTACTGCAATATTTGGACAATAAATGCATTTCCTTAAGAAGACCCCAAAACGGTCAAACCAATTATCTTTACAGCGTCCAATAATCCCACAGCTCCAGTCTAAGTTTAGCTGAAGAGGTTGACAAGTCTAATTACGAAGTGAGTAGGTGGATTCAAATCTGGCCCTGGAAAAAAAGGGATTTCGTACATTTTACTCAAAGGTATTGGTGGATTTAGGTCAAGACAGATGACTACGTGAAGTGACATAATGAGGGTCCTCAGTGCGCTTTTAGCAGAGAGATCATCATCATGCTCTCACAGACCGTCATTCAAGCGAGAAAAACATGCACGGCACCACCCTGGTAGAGGAAGAGGGAATTCTGAACGATTGGTGGCTGTCATAGACTGGCACCGTGGCTGCAACCGGACCACAAAGGCCTACAGGCAAACTAAATTACACATTGATTGCTATTCAGGATTCCGATATCAGGACACATGGGGGGGGGTGCTCGGTTGACATCCCCTATACAATTCGAAAAACCAGCATTGGATTTCTTTATCTTTTTCTTTGCAATCCACTGGTAGACAGAATGTATTTAACACTCTGTAGGGTCTGTTCTATTCAGAAACTTAGCTAAGGCTTAAGATCAACAAGAGAAGGGTAAGGCTATGATCTGTTTCTGACCAGTACTGTCATGAAATTAAATGTGAGTGACGTTCTGCAGTCATAGTGATGACCCTGACCCTGTGATGTTCTAAGGTGGTGGGTTTTCAGATCCATGCCTACAATTCAGTGCCCATTGAGAAAAATCTGAACAATGATTTGATTCAAAGCCCCTCCTGAAGAGATAGTACAAGCGACCTCTTAACTGTGAATGACTTGAACCGTTGGGTGGAGGTTGCTTACATATTTGTGATACGCTGTGCTAATAACTCTGTCAACCTAATTAGTCTTGGCAGTTATTGATTGACACTAATAGGCTGACAAGGCTCTTGTGTAGGTGTTGTATCATCATAATTACCCTACATGAGCGAGTGATCTAAATCGATTGCTTAAAATAGCTTCTAACTTTTCTTTTTTCAACCTGAATTGACACTGTTCATGTCTAGCCAGCAGCAATGTTGGGATACGGTGGGGCACAGCTTGGTACAGTACGTCCAAATGTTTTACTGCTGCGTTGCATGAATGGACCAGTTGTTGTGTAATTAGGAGGACATTGGGCAGGCCATAAGAATGATAGATGAGCCAGGGTGTGTTTTAATTCTACATTGAAGGTGCTACGCTCCGGAGGACATGCTGTTTAATGTGATCTAATTATGCAGAAAAGAATATCAGCATACCTTTTGTTAGGACCACAGAATTTTTTTTTTTATCTAACAAATAGATTCAAAGGACCTTAAAATATGCATGTGCTTTTTTCTATTAAGGAAGCAATGACTACTGTGGATATTAACAATAATGTTCAAGTCATCACTTAAATCAAACATTGTTATTTAGTTATAAAGTGCTTACAACACTCAATACCGTACACTGTGCATAAGAGACTCTATGATTGGTGTTTGAAGGATAACTTTTCTAGAGACAATGTCCCTTTGTACAGACAGTCTAGGCACAAAGGCACTGACATTTGCATTGGGTTTATATCACATTTCTCAGTTTCTGCTCCCACATTTTTTTAGCTCCCTCTCTGTGGCACAGTCAGAACAAACTCTTAAAACTAAGTGACACTTATGTTCTTTCTCGTTCCACTGCAAGAATAATATCTCTAACACAATTGGGCAGAGAGATCATTGAACGTGTCTGGGCTAAATGAGCATCTTCAGTAATGTTAATAATGGGCTGTATTTCCTCAGTAAGTACAATAGAAACATCAGACAGTAGGAGGTGCCATTATATCCACAATGAATCAAGCATGCAACACTGTAATCCATGTATAGCCTACCCTAACGCAATCAGTGCAAGAACAGTAATACAACCAATTAAATAAATACAAACAAAATTCCAGTTATATGTAATTTGTCATTTGTCAAAACAAACGAATTTCAGTGTAACAATAACAGAGGTAAAACACATTGTAACATAACAATGTATCAATTAATAAGGAAACACAATCACAGGAACATAACTAATGCAGAATGGAGTGTCTTATAAGACTGTCAGTAAGTGGGGTTGAATGTTGTTTCCCAGGTTCACCTATGAGATTGCACCCGTCTTTGTTCTCATGGAGCAGCTGACACTGAAAAAGATGAGAGAGATCGTTGGCTGGCCAGCTGGAGAGGGCGATGGTATATTCTCACCAGGTGAGGCCATGATGACCTAAACGACTGCAGACGGTCATGATAATGACTGTGTGTGTTTATTTTTGCACCGGGGAGGAATGTTAGCCTGCTAGTCTGTAAAAGCAAATGGAGTCCCCCACATTTTGGTCACATTCCACACAAGCAAAAGTTTGGCAAAACTAATCGTCTTGTTCTCTTCAGGTGGAGCAATATCTAACATGTACAGTGTGATGATTGCCCGCTACAAGTTCTACCCCGATGTCAAGACCAAAGGCATGACGGCTGCTCCCAGACTGGTCCTCTTCACATCCGAACACGTAAGCCCCACTGCCTCCTACCATTGTCAACTTAAAGTTTCAGTTTTTTTATCGCTGCTTGATTCCCTTTCTTTTCTTGTAAAAGTTGTTTAGATGGCATTCAAAAGTTGGTTAGACAGCATTCAAAGGTTTCAATGCTTAACGTAATGGTAATCATCTAAAATATGAATCATTTCAATATGCCATTTTAGACCAATAAGATTGTTCAGTCAGAACTGTCAACTTCACCCAATAACAACCAACATCAAATTTGAACACTACTTTCTTACAGAGCCACTACTCCATAAAGAAAGCCAGTGCTGCTTTGGGCTTTGGAACAGAGAACCTGATCCTGCTGAGCACAGATGAGAGGTTGGTGAATATGTGACCTCTGCTTTCACTAAAGCAAATCTGTCCCTTTAGAGCATCTGTAAGATGTTTCTCTTCTCCTCCTGTAGAGGCAGAGTCATACCTGCTGATCTCGAAGCCAAAGTCATTGCTGCCAAGCAGAAGGTAAGCTACCAACTGCACATCGATCCACTTGATTACAGGCATTATCGCAGTGCTGAACTCCAAAGAGGTTCATGACCATTAATTTTTATATGCAACAGTGATGTATAAGGGTTCTGTTATGAAATCACAACGATTGCTCAAATGAATCCTAAAGCTGAGTTGAAGCATTAAGAAAACAGGGCTGTGCACAAGAATAAAAAAAACACAGAGATACATCAATGAGGTTATTGCATATATCTGTTAAAATGTTATCTTACCCACTGCCTTTAGCTCAGTGGCTCAGCCGCGTTAAGGAACACATTCTCTTGAGACAAAGTGATGGGTAGACTGACTGGACTAGGCGCCTAGTTCCCCACTGACAACGACTTGCCAAGAGAAGTAGGGAATTATCTGTGAAACGTGCTCCAACCAATTTATTTTATGTCAAAGACTGCCGCCAAAAGAGGAGAGCATTACCATTTGAATTCAGCTAGGTACTGTAATACTCCATGTTGTTTTCAAAGGGGTATGTCCCAATGTTTGTGAACGCCACCGCTGGTTCCACAGTGTATGGAGCGTTTGACCCTATCCACGAGATTGCCGACATCTGTGAGAAATACAACATGTGGCTGCATGTAGATGTAAGTGAACACTGTCACTACCTACAGGCTCAGGCATTTTCAGCAGGAACTATTACAATGCATGCTTATGGATAGAGTCGATTCCTTGTTTTGTGTAACTGAGTCCCACTGTTGCCTATCTGTAGGGTGCATGGGGAGGTGGCTTGCTGATGTCCAGGAAGCACAGGCACAAGCTGAGTGGCGTTGAGAGGTATGGTCACACTGTAGTAGCACTCAGCGTTGGCAGATTTTCAATCAGAGGATGTAGGCGCTGCCATCTCTCTCTCTCTCTCGCTCTCTCACACACACACACACACACACTCTGTTGGGGTTACAGTATCCATATATTTTGCAGGGCCAACTCAGTAACTTGGAATCCTCATAAGATGATGGGCGTCCCACTGCAGTGCTCTGCTATTCTGGTGCGAGAAAGGGTAAGAGAACACACACACACACTCTTACACACACTGAATCCTTACACTCACTCACTCTCACCTAAACACACAGGCATAGAAGAATTCCTGTGCTGGTCATCCTAAATGCGACATTTTCTTCTTTGCAGGGAATCCTAGAAGGCTGCAATTCCATGTGTGCTGGCTACCTCTTCCAGCCAGACAAGCAGTATGACGTGTCATATGACACAGGTGACAAGGCCATTCAGTGTGGGCGACATGTTGACATCTTCAAGTTCTGGCTCATGTGGAAAGCAAAGGTAAGCACCTTCATCCAAACAGAATATATTCCAAACATTTATTTATACACCCCCACTGAGAATTCAACAAAGACAAGTAACAAAGGGGAGATCTTTTTTTTATGTGCACTAACAATTGTTTGGTTGTGCATTGGCTTCCATCAGGGAACTGTAGGGTTTGAACAGCACATTGACAAGTGCTTGGATCTCTCGGCGTATCTCTACCACAAGATAAAGAACCGAGAAGGCTACGAGATGGTGTTCCAGGGAGAAGTACGTGCATAATTCTCTCTGTCATTTCTCCTGTGTTACTGGAGAGGGGAAATGTGTTTTAACTGGCAACCCTGGAAGAGTCTCTCAACACTTAGATACTTAATGTATGTACATTTTAGTCCATTATGTGTCACCTAAAATCCAATGTATATGGCTGCAACAGAACCATTGATACAATAGAAATCCTATTTCCTCCTTACCTACCTTTAAGATAAGCTCTACAAAGGAAAAGGCCGGCACCCTAAAAATCCGCTTCATGAATTGTGTTTTTCCCCTTTCTTTTTGGTTTTCTGAATAGGCAGGCTCTTGAGATCGCTTCTCATGAATGTTGTAATTTTTTGTCAACAGCCTCAGCACACAAATGTGTGTTTCTGGTACCTTCCACCGGGTGTGCGTGCCATGCCAGATGGGGAGGAGAAGAGAGAGAGGTTACACAAGGTACTGGTTCACCTGCCTTTAGAAGCCTCACTTTTGAACAACCGTCATGGATTGATAAAAAATATTGATGAATTGATTTGTACATTCAGTTGATGGTTGTTTATTGACTACATTCGGAAATGTAATGTTTTCCCAACTACAAGAGGTCAATAATCTGGTACATTCTTAAGAAGAAATGTTGGTAAATAAGGAATTCTGGAGCCATATCAAGCCAGATTAATTTGATTGGTTGATTGTTATTTATTTGATTGTTTCAACAACAGGTGGCCCCCAAGATTAAGGCTATGATGATGGAGTCTGGGACAACTATGGTAGGTTACCAGCCTCAGGGCAACAAGGTCAACTTCTTCCGAATGGTCATCTCCAATCCAGCTGCTACCAGGTCTGATATCGACTTCCTGACTGATGAGATTGAGAGACTGGGTCAAGACTTGTAAGAATTACTCCATGATAGTGCCCTGTTTTGCTCTAAAAAGAGCACAAGCTTGGCTTCCTGTCCTAGTTACATATGCCTAATCGCAATGGACCTATACATTGTAGAACTGTTTTAGATTAACTTGTATGTGCATATGTACCACAATTATTCATGCCTGCCCTAACTTTAATGGAGACTATTCCATTTGACCATTGGAAGGTAACCTGCACTAAAAATCAGTATGACATGCAGTAAAGTCAAGCTAAGTTTTTAGTGTTTATAGAGCACAATATAGGGGATCTCATGGCATCAACATACATTATATATATATATATATATATATATATATATATATATATATATATATGATATAGGTACTCACTGTAGGTTCTGTGTGTTGTCCATTGAAATGATCAAGCCAGATGCACCGCCACGTTTTGTCCTAGCTGTGTTACCCCTTTGATATGAAGTAGTGGTTCTATTAACACAGTCAATGTAACTGTCTTCTATTGCTGTGTTTTGTAGAGCTTATAAATATTATGTAGACTGTATAGTGTTACTTGCGTTGTGACAAATATGTGTCTTACCTTTACACTAAGGGAATAGAAAATATGAAAACTGGTACACTATTTAATAGATTGAATCTTTTATTTATATCAAGAGATTATACCTGTCAAAGAGTTAACTAATATCTTATTCCATTTGTAATGCATTCTTCATTGACATTTTAAACCTGTAATATATCAACATTTGTTGAAGGTATTTTTGTGTATTTGTGAACCAAAGAAGGGTGTCACTACAAATATATGCATATTAAAGCCCTTGATATAGCCTATTGATAGATAAAGAAACGTATAGAGGACTATGTAACCAAACACCCTTAACTTTAGTGCAATATATGTTGTGTAACTGTGGTATGTCCTTGTAAGTCACATTGACGGAACGTTGAAGAGTGTCACACGGCTACATTGTGGGAGCTGGCAATTGGACCTCTGGCAGCCAGTCTTTTTACTGTAAGAACTAAAAAGCACAATGCTAAACCATTGCCTGGGGGCAGCTTCTTCTGTGGGGTCAGACCAGTGTTTGTATTATCGATGTGATATATCTTAGAAAAACTCACTCTATCGGAAGTATTTCATTTTTATGAAAGGGGCAGGTCAGGCCACTATAGACTGACACTCATTATGTTATGTGTTGTTTTCTCTGTACAAACCATTTCCTTGTGAGTAATGACACAAGAGGAGCACAATGAGAGACCTTCATGTGTAACTGTCAGGATTTATTGAACTCTACTGTACATTCCTAATGGACTGGGATGGATGCCCCCTACCACCCCCACCCCACCCCCCATAGGCACTTTAACCTCATGCCATCTGCAAAGCGTTTCTGTCGTATTTATAGCACCAATAAAGATATAACCTTTAAAAAATACTGTGTAAGACAAGCCTGAAGTTTTTTGGATAGAAGGAGTGGGCATAACAACAGAGATAACAGCACCATTCAATCTGTCAATTGATTGATTTGCACTACAGTCAGTAACATCAGACCATGCTTTATGGAGTCAGGTAAGCCATGGGGAACAGCAATGATTAGTCATTTGGATTTACCTCCTGAGAATTCAAGCTGTTATCTCTCACGATCATTGATCACTGTCAGAGGCAGACTGAGTGCTCTCAACTCAGGACTTTTCCTAGTGTTCTGAGGTCACCATATGACTATCAGGCGGAACATATGTGATACCATAGCTTTGCCAATGTATTTTACATTGGTAACTATGGCAAGTGTATCCAAAGTTGAAATGATATAAGATAATATTCATTAAATTAGGTTAAAAAAGTATTTTCTTTGCCTCTCTTGACAAATTCTAAAAAGGGGGTATGTGATGTAAGCTACTGTACTATGGGAGTATTTCTAGGTTGCCTTGGCCTAAAGCTGACAGTCCATGTGATTGTCAGACCCCATTTCTTAAATTAATCACCCTGGAGGGACTTTTTATTGGCTCATCATCTCACGGCTGAGGTTTTAACCACCAACCCCCTCCCTCCCGCATGTGTGCGCGAACACACACACACACACGCATGTATGCATGCGCACGCACACACACACATGCACACACACACACACTTCCTTTTCCACTTCTCATTACTCAGGTTTTGAACATATTTATCATAAATGCATTAGACTGTGCCACCTTAAGAAAAAAAAGTCTCAGAGGAACCAATCTCGTGGCTCTGCCTGGCTGCATTTTATTTGAACACGGTCCCACAGGGGAACAGTGTTTCAGAGTGTATTGCTGGAGCTGCCCCCATCCTCCACCAGACACCTCTTCTTTGTTTCATGGTCGAGTGCTGGGATCATTACTGACCTGATGTCATTGGGTGCATTGTGAAGTCAGAGGAAGCCAAGGATTGGGGAGAAATCACCCGTCGTAATGGGATAATGGCGCCCATAACCATGTTGTCTACTGCTATCCAGATTCAGCAGATTTCAGTTACTTCTCTACGCTGCAGGGATGGGGATAACATTGTCTGGGCTTAATTGCACTGATGCATAATTACAGAGCTCATTTAGAAGCAGGTGTCTGAGGCTCTTGATTTAATAGACCCGGTAATGAAAACAAAGGAACCTCGATTGAACTGCAGTACTCTGCCCAGCTTTTGTCTCATCCTCTAATTGGCTACTCTAGTTGTCACAGGCCAGTAACCCTCCAAACATGTGTGAATGTCCACCCATGGTAACAATCACCCAGGATCACATATTGCACACTCTATTTCTGGAAACCTTGACGGTACCTGTACAGTACGTTATCAGAATGAAGCATAGATATTTTCACAAAACAGCTAAAATTAATCTTTACCAGCAGTATTGATGCTTTTCAACAGGCTTCTGTCTTTTCATCTCTGCCATGCCACCTTTTTCCATGAGGCAACACTTTGCAATAGCCCCTGAAATGGAGCATAACATTAATATTTAAATGTATTTTACATTGCTCCATCACTTTAACCAACAATCAGCAAGTCCATCAATTTCAATTACAAGCATTATTAAACTTTGAACGAGTGCAGGGTCGGCCATTGAAAATAATCTACTTGAATGATTTCCTCTGCATTTAGTCTGTGTCCCTGGGGTTGGACCGACTCAGAACACCAGACTGTGAAATACCTGCTGTCTGGCTCAGCATGCTTCATTTCATACCCAGCCACTGCACATAGTGTGAGGCAGTCAACACGTAGCCGGAGACAGACATACAGGTCCTTATGCTGGTCCTTTAGCTTTACACAGAACAAAATGGATGAAACAAAGTTGCTAATTTAAAACGTTTTGCATACGTTCCAGGATTTATGTTATTACAATAATTCATATTCCTATATAGATTCATGAGCATTTATAATTAAAATTACAAATATGTTCGCAATGGCACTTAGGGGCCAGTAACAAGACATCCGTCAGACAGGACAATGAATACAGTAGCAAAAACAAGATCGTTTTATTGGAAACAACCTTGTTTTGAATGTATGTAGCTGCCAGAGACATAGATAGAAAGAGACAGATAGAAAAAGAGAATTAAGATCTCTAAGCTCCAGTACGCATTGGTTTCCAGGCTGTTTCCACACAATAGGTCATCTGCCCTCTGTCCCCTCCCAGCTGTGGTCCTGCCTTCCCCTCGATCTGTCCCCGTGAACCCGCTCATTGCTTTTCTGATACATCAGATTTATTTCCCACCCCTGGGAATCACTGCAACATTAGCTGCTTGACAGATCCCAGGTTTCCATTGTGTGAGGCTAGTCTAATGAAATGGTGATAATGATATTGACTGTGGGCCTCGCCAGGCACTCCCTCTTTTTTCTCTCTAACATATACAAGCACAAATATTCTCACACACACAAAAATGCCTTCACGTGCACAAACAAACACACACACACAAACTTTTATATATGTGTATAACATCTAAATACAATGAACAATACACATATGTATATTCAGTATAGAGTATATAAATATAAATACACAGTATATATTTCAGATCCTAAGTTGTAGGTTGACCGTACACATGGCTTGTCATGCATTCTGTCTTATATTTCAAGCCACTCAGTAGACCTCTGTATCTTAATGTGAGGAGTTGTGGCACTGGCAGCGATAGTGACAAAAGCACTCATTATCACTCTCGAGTCCCATTGCTCCTAAACCCTGATAATGGCTCACAATTACCCAAATAGCCTTCTTGTATTGACTGCTAGGCTACACCAGGTGCAAAGGCTGATTTGTCTTGGCAGAAAACTAATTTATATGTGGAGGATTAATAGAGTACAGACAGGGGCTTGCATAGGGCTGTACAGTGCCCAAAACTAATGGACCTCTTGTTAAACTTGAAAGACTGCTTAGTAAATGTCTCTTTTGGACATCTTCTGAAGGCAATTACCATCAGCTCAGGAGCAATTACACTTTAGCCAACACCACCTCCGCATACTGAATATTTACTATAAAGGGATAAGACAGGGTTCACAACAAAACAGTAATGGAGTGTTCTGAACCACTCAGCTGAGTCTACTATTTCTTATGCACGCCCGACACTAAACGTGATTAGTTTAATTCTACATTGCTTGGGGGCGGCTACCATTACTAACTGGGATAACCTTGTTTAATGTAGAGTCATAGACCACTGCTGAGATTTCATAGAAACATTTTTGCTCAGGCCTCGTGCACAGACCAGCACAGTGCATCCCTTTGCTGTACTCTTGCTATTTTTAAGTTAAGTACAAACAGTTAACATAACAGTAATGGCTTTAAAATATTTAATTTAGCTCTGACCAAACAAATCTAGGTTGATATACTATATATGATATATATAATATATCGTAGATCAGATGTCTTCATTGATAGGTTTACCCTTTGTCTAAATGTACTTTTCAAAGCTCCTTCTATAGTGTACTTAATCTGAGTACTGCACTACACTGGACCTGCATTATATGATGGGGTCCTCTACTAAGAGAAAAGGGAAAGGGCCGGCTTGTGAGTACTTGCTGGTTGTATGGGGTTGGTGAAGATAGCATTGTGGCCTTGAGAGGAGCCAATAGACATATTTATTAAGAAGATTTCACACGTACATCCACATTTGTGGACTAAATACACAGTAGTTAATTCTAAATATCTCAAATCACTTAAGATACAGAGGATGATCAGTATTCCACTGATATAGTGAACATGATTGTATGAAAAGTTTCATTCCATAACACAAAACTAACAAAAACTCACTTGAGTCACTTCACTGGTGTAAATTTATGTCCAAAGAAAGTAAAATATATTTCATTGGACTACAACGTCGGTATTTTAAATGACCAAAAGACTGGATGGATATAAATCTGGAAAACGTAAACCTGTGGAAAGACCTTGAGAGGAGTGATGATTGCAAGAACTTAAAGCGTCAGCAAGCTTCTTGTGAAATACAGAATTTATTTATCTACCACCTGAAGGATGAAATGTCATTGTAGCAAGTACATTTTTCACTGTCAGACAGTGGTTGAACCTCTTAGAGTTAATGTAGTGCTGCAGAACAATAAATGAATTGTTCTGTGAAATAATGATGACAGGCTGTATGTTTGTTGTTAGTCAAAATAATACCATTGGATTAAGAAACATCCAGCATAGAAACACTTATTAAATTCTGAATAATCTTATGAAAAAAAAATTATCACTGATAACTTTACCCAAACACACATTGAATGACAGTAAACTATTTTCTTGCTGTAAATTGAACATATTTTCACTTAAGCATACATTGTTATCTGCTCCAATTTAGCCAATCCACCTAATTTCAACAAATATTCAAATTTTCAGAATTTGTGTCCAAATGTTTTATCAAAATAGGATGTGCTCCTTATTCCCAAGGAAACCATTTTAAAACACAAAGAGATAATGATTGACCTAAAAGTCCCCCAAAAATATATTTATGTACATATATACACACACATATATTTATATAAAGAAATGTATAAAGGTATATTCAAAATAATTGCAACCACATTCAATTGTCCATTTATGGAATGGATTTGTGGACTATGTGGAAGTAGAAGTAGTAGTAGTACATTGCAAACAAACACACACACACACACACACACACACACACACACACACACAAATAAATATAATAAATATTTGTAACATGATTCATTTTACTATTTGTGCCATTCAATATGTTGGAGAAATATCTTTCACAATATTTTGTCTAGGACCTTTTAATTTAACAAAATTAATGTGAAATGTGAAGGGGAATTTAAATCTGAGTTTAAAATGTAATTGAAAAGGATTTAAATGTATTTAAGAATAGCCAGTTGGGTTTAAATATTGAGGAAGGAATTAAATGAGACAACCTGTTGTGTCTTGGTTTGCTGTAACCACCTTACACATGGAATAATTAATCAGTTAGTTTGTAGGCCCATATAATAACAAAAACCTCATTAATTGATTATGTCACAGTGAGAATAGCATTTTGGCAGTTATAATATCTACACTGCTGTAGAAGCCTTCAATGATATTTACAGATAATCACATCATGCCCAGTAATTAAGCCTAGTTCAGAACAATATCAAGGTGACAGCAAATGGACATTCTACCAGACAGGATAGTGATTGATGAGTGGAATTAGAATTGGATTTCCATTATGCATCAAAAAGATATTAAATAGCATACTCACTACTACTCAAATACTCATGTATTTTCATGGTCCAGGCTATTGAAGATCTATGCTCATATTCATCCCATAATGATAATAACGGCAACCTTTATTATTATTATCAGGTATGGCTTTAATGAGATGAGAAGCAAAATGGTGAGTTGAGTGTTTGTTGGTTTTTTTCTTCTGCAGTTTATTGGAGAGTCTTGGCATTACACCGGAAGTTTATAATCCGGAACTGAAGCACTTTCTACTGCTGTTTGTGTTGTTTTCGCAGCAAGCTAGCAGTGGTGGCGTGCTTTTAACAGATTATTGAAAACATGGGCGGTTCTCAGAGTGTCGAGATACCAGGTGGAGGATCCGAAGGTTTCCATGTCTTAAAAGTACGAAACTTATCTTTCGCCCTTGGGGAAAACGAGGAGCCAGCTAAGAGAACGATGCTGGTTTAACTTCAGTTACTTTACCTTGACCACTAGCATTAGTGCTTGCCTATTTACATATCCGGATTTCAGAAAGGAGATCAAATAGCCTAGCTATATTCTTACTCTATTTCGTACATGTAGAAAGTATTTGTTTGCTTGCAGATGTATAGCTTACATTTGCCTGAGTCTACACCACACCAGTTAGTAGCCTACATACCTGAACAACCGGTTTAATTGTTCTAGATGTGTTGCCTCGGGTGTCCTTGTATGAATTCACACTGCTGTTGGTTTCTCATGGTGTAGCTGCGGTGCTTGCGAACCACATTCAGTGATAGATTTAGTTACCTTTTGCTTACTATTTAATTAGTTATTAAATCTCTTTGGTCTCTACTTATGGTCTTATTTGCAGGTGCAAGAAAACTCTCCTGGCCATCGTGCTGGGCTGGAACCATTCTTTGATTTCATCATTTCCATGAGTGACATTAGATTTGTAAGTTATAACTGACCAATGTGTTAACCTACCTAACAAGTAGCCCACTCTTTGTTCTTTCAGTGTTTATGTTGCCTTTCTGTTACTGACTTAGTTTTGACATACAGGACAAAGACGATGACACCTTAAAAGATTTGCTGAAGATGAATGTCGAGAAGCCCATTAAGCTGGTGGTGTACAGCAGCAAGACATTGGAACTGAGGGAGACTACTGTCACCCCAAGCAACATGTGGGGAGGACAAGGGCTTTTAGGAGTCAGCATCCGCTACTGCAGCTTTGAAGGAGCCAATGAGAATGTTTGGCATGTTCTAGTAAGATATTTTTCCGTCTGCTTTTGAGTGATCCTGATCCTGTTGTTGGCGTTGCATCAAACCAAATAATTAGCAATTCATCTGGTTGTTTTGGATTTAGTCTCTAACACATTGGATTGGGAGCAATGACTATGACATTAACCCTTACCTATATTTGAATGTAGGCCTATGCACATTCATATTGGGTTAACTGTGTAGGAATTGTAATAATTTTTACATGGAGGATTTTATTGTAAATATCATTGATTTCCATAGTTATCTTTTATTTTTGATGATCTGCTGCTGTCTTGGACAAGGCTGTCTTGATAAGTAGATTTACATTTAAATTGCACAGCAATTCCTACGTGGTTTACCTGATATGAATGTAAATATCCTCAACTTAGAGACGTCAGTTGCCACGTCGACCTCACAGCCTCATTTTATTTGATCAAATCCGATGTGCTAAAGTCTACAGCCACACCAACAATATAGTTATCGTTGTACAAGAACTTGGGGTCTGCCTGCCTGCACTGCCTTGAATGCATCACTTGCATATTGTGTATTTAAAAGTTAGACAAATTATGACAATTGCATGTTTCTCCTCTTACTTTGTGTATTTCCTACCAGAAAGTTGAGCCAAATTCTCCTGCAGCCTTGGCTGGTTTCAGACCTTACACCGACTACATCATTGGGGCTGAATCGGTGATGAATGAGGTACCTACAAGCCATAAGTTATCTGAGTATTATTATCGCTGCTTTATGCTCTATGTCTCAAAAACATAACACATATCACAGTTGTGACTTGACTTATATTGCACTTAACTAACACAACCTCTGTGCATGCCATGGCTTCACAGTAACATTGCAAAATTATTGCTGTGATTTTGTCTGTACACTCTTAACAAGAGCAGATCTTGTTTTGAACAGAGTGAAGATCTATTCGCTCTCATTGAGACCCATGAAGGCAAAGGGCTTAAGGTGTATGTCTACAACACCAACACAGACAACTGTCGGGAGGTGGTCATCACTCCAAACTCTGAATGGGGAGGAGAGGGCAGGTATGAAGTTGAAGCAAAAGTCTTTGAGAAAGCTCTCCTGCCCATATTCTTTATACTTATTAAACCTCATTCACTCTCTGTCACTCCACAGTCTAGGCTGTGGGATTGGCTATGGCTACCTGCACAGGATACCAACCCAGCCGTTGGAAGAGGAAAAGAATATCAGTCTCCCGGCTCAAAGTCCAAGTGATTCAGTTCCTCCACCTAAAGATGGCTTTACTGAGGTAAGGAATCCTGAGACCAGCCATAAAGCTGACGCACTTCAGTTTAAAAGCCTGGCTGGTGATTAATATTGATGATCTAGTCTAGTGCCTATGCTATGATTTATACACTTCAGCGAGTCATCTTACAGGCCTACCGTAGTGAAATTATTAAGTTATTTGGAAGTACTTTGGGCACCATTTCCAAACTACATATATGACATGGTGTAAGGGAAATTTTGCTTAGGCTTGAACATCCGTGAGATGCCAAATTTTCCTTTACACTGGTCAAAATAAAGAGGGAGTATTACTAGATATATTCACATATCTTTGAGATCGAAAAGGAACCTTTTTGCTAAAAGTAATTTTTTTGTTTTCTTGAAAATGCATTATTTTTTTTCAGGTTGAGTTATCGGCTGTCATTCCCATCAATCCACCTGTTATGCCCTGTCCTGTCACAACTGAGCTGGAACAAGATCTCTCAGTGCTGTCAATCAGCTGTGCCACGCCCACTGTCCCTGGTGCACTACAAACAGGTACAGCACCCGACACAAAAGTATAATTCATTTAGATAGTGTTTAGTAGTTTATAATTCCAACTTTATTTTAAAGGTATCATGGTGTTTTTGTAGGAGTACCCACTGTACCACTACTGCCTAGCCAAATCCCCAGTCCCATTGGCACAGCACCATCCTTCAACCCCGCCACGACATTCCCCGGTTAGTGATCTATATCTTTCACACTGCAGTCTTTTTAGGTGTTGGTGAGAAATGGCTGAAGATTAGATAACATAGATTAGGTACTCCTGTGTGTTACCCAATCTTCAGCCATTGCTCTCATAAGTTTATGGATAACTAGTGTAACTCACAGCCACGGGTGATTAAGCACTTAAGTTACTGCTATTTTCCACTGGAATGACTGCTTAACTTTCATGTTGCATTGTTAAGTTAACCTCCTCCTTTTCACCTGACAGGTTTGATGTCCTTACCAGGAGGTCTACCGCCTTTTCCCAATTTACCAAATCTTAATGTAATGTTGCCAAACATGAGTGATGTATCCTTACCGGCAATGGGGAGATTACCCCATGCAGGTAACGTTATCTTTTTTAAAAATAAATATATATATAGATGAGCTTGTTCACCCATGTATGTGAAAAGGCCAATATATCACTCCTAAAATGCATTGGTTGTCCTGGTATTGCAGGCTTCCCGAAGATGGATCCTCTTCTTCCCATGCACATACCAAGCATGCTGCCTTTGGTCCCAGGTGGAAGCCTTCCTCCCTCCAACTTCACTCTTCCTCCTCTCCAAACAAGCAACTTCAATCCACCCGCTCTCCCAACAAACAGCTCAATCCCTGTCCACCAGACCCCCACCCACAACGCCTCTGCTACATCACCCGGCATCTCGATGAATTATAGCCCTTTGACAGATGGTCCTATTGAAGTACTAGTGACAACCTCAGATTCAACAGTGGCAGCAGGGTCTCCTAGCAGAGCACCATGAGTGCAGCGCCTGAACTTGACTGTTGTTTCCTTGGCTCTACAAAATGAGGTCAGCATACTTACAACCATTGAATATGATAAACAAGCACATACATGTAAAATGTGTTGAAGTGAAACAGTTTTAAGTTTTACATGATTTAACTAGTCACGGGGCTGTGTGTTTAGGACATTTCTTTTTCGATGCGTTATCATATTAGTCAATTATGCCTTATTACTTTTGTTTTCTAAAATAACTACTGAAATAATTGTGAAGGGAAATGATTCTTGATTAAATTGCTATATTTTCGCTTTCTTGCTGCATTTGTTTATTTGAATGAGTTTGAAAAGTAATGGACGTCCGATAAGGTAGCCATCATCTGCTTTGCTTTAGAATAGTGTTACCTCTCTCGACCAGAAGGTGTCAGTGCAGTATCATAATTGATTTCATTCAGCTATAGGAGAAAACTATTTTGTAGGCACTATCATTTAGTTCCAAAACAGGGTTGGTGAAAGAATGTTTTTCCAAAAGGTCTTTCCTGGTATTTATTATCATGTATTCTTTCAACAGAACTGTACAATTTGTACCCAAAGTAGATCATACAGCTCTTAAAAAGTAAGAGCAACATCAAAAGCAGCAGCAGCAGCAAAAAAAAGAACACTACAGGAAACTAACTACATGGGATCTCTTAAAACCTTTTTACAGAATGGTATCAACGTAATTCTATTCCCTGTACAGCATATACATTTTCTCTTATTGAATCTGTTAATGTTCCTGCATAAGATTCTGTACATTGCCATTTGTCTACATTTGGTTAATGTTTGCATTAGTATGCTGCCTGGGCCATTAGATGAGACTTTATGCCAAAAAAAAAAACTAAATACATTCCCATGTCTAACTGTAACTCAAAAGAAACCTAGCACTTTTGAAAACAAAATAAAGACATATAGCCAAGGTGAAATCATTGTACACCTTAAAAAGAAAAAAAACATGACTGTCTGCTCCGTGTCGTAAAGTAAAGCATTGGCTCCCTAGCAGGACCACGTAAACTAATTGAAACGGCCGGCTGCCAGATCTCACTTCGGCTCTTTAAGGCTTTTTCCATTAGCAAACCACACTCTCAAAGTGTCCCCATTTCTCCAAGGTACTTTAGTCTGTTACAGTGCTCTAGCAGACCTTCACAAGGTCCGGTACTCTGCATGTTCTTTTCAAACATACATCCACTGATTTCTCTTTTTATTTCATTGCTCAAGTCTTCGTCAACACCAATTTGAAACCCGGACGCAGATCAGAGTTTGCAAAAAGATTAAAGTCTTTGCCACTCTGCTCCTTGTGCCATTAGGCCTCCTAGGATCCACTGCTCATTCGATGACATGTCTGGGTGCTCCAGTTCCACATGCCTTCTCCTTCAGGAAGAAACCTCTGCTACCCCAAACTCAGTCCGTCAGTCAGTGCATACAGGGCCGGGCTCAATAGGAGATGATGCTGGCGGAGGCTGGTCCTGAGCCACCAGTACTGATCTGAAAGTTCCCCGAGGAGCCTGACCTCCTCATGTGGGGAAGCAAGTAGGCGTCGCTGCCCAGCTGGTGAACGTCATAGCGATCCTCCTTCCTGTAGGCCAGGCATCGCCTTATGAAGGCCTGAGAGGAGAGTTGGGTGATTAGAGCTGGATGCTTTTAACTTTACCAAGCATCAACACATATTCTTACGGTCTTGTTATAAATAACTTTGTTGGTGTATCACAGTGGTACAGCCGTTTTGAGGTATTCATAAAAACAGTTATCGGTCCATTAGTCATGCACACTGACCTTTGCTTCATTACTGGCTACAGGCTTCACAGGGAACTGCACATCGGTAGCTTTCAGTATAGTGTTCTCCTGCAAGATGTCTTGCTGTGACTGATTGTGACCGAATGGCTGAAAGAGAAACACAGCGTTGACTTTGCTAATGTTCGATGCCACTGCTTTGGGATAGTACAGATTGAATTGGGTTTGGCGGTCTTACCTTTCTTCCATATAAACACTGGAAAAAGATGACGCCCACGGACCACACATCCACTTTGTTGCAGATTTTGGGAGGTTCTTTACCGACAACAAAACACTCAGGGGGCAAGTACCTGGTCAGAGCACACCAAAGCAGACTTAATGTTAGACCTTGTACCTGGTCAGACCACAAAGCAGACTTAATTTTAGACCATGGACATAATTCCTAACTTGTTGGCAGCTGTACAAGTGAGCTGAGCTGGTACGTACCCATTTAAGATGTATATAAGATGAGCATATTTTTTGGTCGATTATTTTTACCAGTAGGTTCCTGCTCCTTGTGATGTCAAGTCCATGCCATCCACACCATAGTTGTCGTCATCCATGATTTTGGATAACCCAAAGTCGGTAATTTTGATTTCCCCACAGGCTGTGCCATCCACCAGCAGGATGTTGCCTTCAAATCAAAACACAATGTTCAAAGTCAAACCATCTTACTTCACTTTGAAAAACAAATGAAACGTTTGTAAATTCATGTTCTAACACATTTTCCGACACTCGTCTGCTTTGCATTATGGTGGTTTACAAAGTAACCCGTGTATGGATTTACCTGGTTTGAGGTCATAGTGAATGATGGGGGGCTTGATGTTGTTCAGGTATCTCAGTGCGTTCACTATCTGCATGACGATGGAGCGTGCTTCCTTCTCAGACATTAGCTTATGCTGCTTCAAGTAAAAATCCAAATCATTGCCTTCGCAGTACTCCAAAACTGTGCAAAAGCTGGAAGGAAAACCCAGAATAAAGAAAGTTGAGATAATCCTTCCTGTTCAAGACACCGCTCTAGTGCATAAACAATGTCCTAACAACATGGTGAGTGACTGACGTGTCTGTGTCCAGTGAGAAGTAGTCGTAAAGTTTGACAATCCGAGGGTGGTCCAGCTGCTTGTGTATTCTGTACTCTCGACAAGCGTGTCTGCAGGGGAGAGCAGAGGGTGTTATCAAAGTCAGCCAACGTAAAAACCTCAAAGGAAAACAGAGGTGCAGCCACGTCGGTTTGACTGGAAGACCAGACAACAAGACAATGGACATAAAGTCTGCATATTTCAGAACTTTTTCAGAAAAAAAACAAACCAAATGATGACAAAAAACGTATTTCATGTTTTGGGCCAGCCTACTTGTGATAGTTCTCTTTTTTTTCCTCTCTCCAGTTCTTGTTGAGTTGGTGAATTTTCACAGCAGCATACCGTTGCTCAATCAAGTCAAATGCCTGTTAATATAGAAATGCAGCATTACAGTTTAAAATACACACTTTGCATGTGTCGTTATTTTATTGAAAATATCACTTTAAATTTTTGCTTACCTTGTAAACTTCGCTGAAACCCCCTCTCCCCAAAAGGTGTAGGAGCAGATACCTCTCATTTAAGGTTGGGTGGTCTTTGAATCTTTAGGAGAAACAATAGAAATCAGACACAATGCAAAGAAGACCTAATAAAAAAATCTTTAACATTTAAGATAGTTAAAACAGATATTTTTTTAAATTACAAAACATTATACAGATTGTTACTGGCATGAAAGCAATCCAATAATTTGATTAATCTGAAGACATTTTGCAGCATAGCCATTACAGGTTCTTTAGTGCCCTAACGTTCACTGTACTGAGGGTGGACCTGGGCCCTCTGCGTTCGTGCGGACTTGACGACAGCGTGGCACCAATGGACTCACTGTGAACTGTCCTCGTTATTTATTCTCTTCAGCTCCCGAATGTGAAGGTTCCGCACTCTCTCCAGACGCTCCAACTCCGCCTGGATCTCAGCTTCTTCCTATAAATGATTCAGGCACACAAACACACAGAAGCACAAGAGAAACATCAGAGCATTGACTACAAGCAGATGGAGCTCCTCAGAACTCACTGCGACGCTGTGCCGTATTAAATATTAACGGTTGACTTGGCACAGAGATGGTCTGAGGCCGTCTGATGTTTTAGCGTCAAGAGAACAACAAACACTTGAATCCTACACACGTCCTCTCAGTCCTTCCGGAGATCTTATGAGAACTGCGTTGCAAAACGTCCAAGTACGATGATGTGTGCTACGTGTGATCCATTGATTGGATTTACAACATGACTTGTTTCATAGGAGCTGCTGACTGGACTGGTATAAACTACACTGGACCGTGTCCTTACACACCTTCTTGAGATGTCCAAGGCGCAGTTTGAAGATCTCTTCCTGCTCATGGTACTCAGCATGAGTCAACCTATAGGAGGACCACCCAAAACATTAATGAACGCTATATGCAAATATGAGTCAAATATGTTTGTAAATCTCAAGTTATCTTTCTAGAAACCATTTTCATGCAGCTGAATGTAATATGGTTACACGAGAATGACATTTCCGTTTCTTCTATGAATTCCGACCACAACTCCCTTTAACCAATCAAAGTGGTTTTAAACATGGGGTTTTAATGTTACCATGCCAAAACATACGGTTTGATATCTGCCTGGAGCAAGGCTTAGGTATAATGAGCTAAACTCACAGCTGAGGTAGGCTAGGCTTAGGTATAATGAGCTTAACTCACAGCTGAGGTAGGCTAGGCTTTAGAAAAGGGTCATTCTCTGCTCCGTTCACTGCCTTGGTTTTACGTTGCTTTGGCTCAGAGTTTGTTGGGGGTGCTTGAGAGTTGCTGGCAGATGGAGGTTTCCTCTTGGCTAAAAGTTTTCTCTGCCTCTCGATTTCCTCTCTCTGCTGGTTCAGCCACTCTTGCTGCCTGCAGCGGGGAAAAATATTGTTCAGTGGTATCAATTTCATCAAACATTCACAATGTTAATACAACCTTGTGCAACGCCTTTGAATAACAAAACATGATAACACTTCACCCAACGTCGATGTGAGGGTCTTACTTGACAAGGTTCTGGAAAGCGAAGCCGTCAGTCCACTGCTCTGTGAAGGAGGCTCCATGTCGCACGGTGGTGAAATGGCCTAAGCGTAGTCGGTCCTGCATGCTCTTCTCCCGACACGCCTGTTTCTCCTGCGTACTCTATGAAGGGAAACCACACACACTGATTGACAATGAACACGGCAAACACACACACACACAAATTGAAAACTGTAACACTGTTACGTAAATGCACCTTCTCTACGAGCAACGTCTTGCTCATGCTGATGCATTTATTCAAGCGTTCCTTGTACTTTTCAAGTAGTTTCTGTTGTTCGTCTATCTGTCTCCTGAGATCACAGTTTGCCTTTGGAGCAGAAAAGCAAACATGTTAACAACTGATACAGCACAAGCAATGCGTGTTCTATTATAGAAATATTCAAGAGCATTTTACTGACTTTTAATATTGGTGAAAATACTTCCACATGCTCTCAATTGTGCTATAGTACCAGCATTTATTTTGAGCTCATTAACAACCCCCCCCCCCCCAAAAAAAAACTTCCTTACCCTGAGCAAATCATCTATCCTTCCTTCCTTCTTCTCCAAGTCCAGGTTCTTGTTACTTTCAAGGGCAGCCAACTTCAACCCAGTGAGGTCGGTCTGGAACCAAAGATAACCATGTCAGAGAAAGTGTGTAATCTTACCCTCCATCTCCAGTGTACACATGGTAATACACACAAATAAGATGATTATTTAAGTATATCATTTACACGTTTATATACCATGGTAACAGAAACATGTTAGTGTTCCTTACCTGAACACATTTGATTGCTAATTGCTTAAGATGCATCATGTGGTCCCCGAAACAAAGACTAGTAGGCGAGGAGCTATTTTGTCTGATCTGAAACAAACAGGACAACAGCTCTATGGAAAACAACAATGAAATGGCATATTGGAAGGATGCTCTCAAAAACCAATTAAGTGATCCTACACATCTATAAACATACGTGAGGACATACCATTTCAAAATACAACCGATTTTAACGAGTAAACGTGTCTTAAAAGCGTCTCTAATAGGGCTTAAACAATTAACATTATTTGAGGGTCTACTAGTTTCATTTCCCTTGCTTCTAACTATTTTCCTAAATAGTTTTTGCGTTCAGTGTGATTTTAATTACCTGATGGTTTTACTTTATTAAAAATCCTCTTTGAATGTATCATGAACAATATAAGTCATATTATAAATATTATAAAATATATAAAATCTTACACACTATGAATCAAAAACCTTGGACTAGTATCCGAACATCTACAGTTAAGAGTATCTACAGTGCATTATAACAAGCAGACATGAGGTGATCTGTAAAACGTACCGTGGAGCCCTGAGTGGAGTGGGAATGTGAGTTGTTCTGGGGAGAGCGGATCACTGCGGGGAGACCTCTCACAGGGCTGGACCCGTTTCCTCCCTGCAACTAAGGGCACAAGTCACATCAGCCCCAGTCCCTTTCCAACCGCCTAGACACACAGCTTTCTTTATCACCACAGAGTTGTCATTTTAGAAACAGAACACCGTGCAATCGCTCTGTCTTAGCAACAACGCTGAGCGTTAAAATATGTAGACCACACATCACAAACCATGACAGACTTATAGCCTTTGAATTAAAAAATATACACAAAACATTCACTTACGTCAAAATAATCACTAATTTTGGGTCCTCGTGCAATTGTCTTTCCTGGTAAACAGAAGAAAAGACAATCTATTGAATAATTGTCTAAAGCACATGATGTCAGTGTAGTTATGTTTTATTGAAAAACAAATAAATCATCTATCTTAGTACTAACAAGTCTAATGAAGTGAATCTTAAAACAAGCTTAAGAGGTGGCATACCCTGACTGCTTTCTGATTGGCTATCAGGTTTCCTTTTTCTTCCTCTAGATGAATCCGACTGTTTCTTTTCTGGAGTCTGCGAAAGAAAGCAAAATTAATGGTGTTGGATTTCTAACAGAGTGGTTTGGCAGAAAGTAATACTGGCGGTCAAAACAAGGGGTTAAGCAATTGAAACCTGAGTTTGAGAGAACGGAAAAACAAGTGACGTACCGAATATGCAGGAGAGCTTCCCCTTTTCACATCTGAACCCTGGAGAAGCAGCAAAGTTGGGAAAGAACAACGTTATAAAACCAGACCAAAAAACTATTTGCCTGCTTCTAACCGTGATTTTACTCTTCATAAAATCTCATATGATTAGACAGATAGAATGTCCTTGATTAATGAAAAGTAGAATTTGCAAGAAGTGGACAAAAATCAACAACAGCTCACAGAATGATCCACAGGGCATGAAAACTTGGGACATCCACTGCTTTACACCTTTCCCCACACATCTTACTGCTATGTCTTAGCCACTAAATCAGACTAGAAAGCCTTGCTCAGCACGCAGAATCTGCTGACAGATGCTGGCCTTATTCAGCAAGTCACCAGTGTGTGTGTGTGTGTGAATGTGTGTACCTAATCAGGAAGTGTGTGACGTATGAGGCGCATGTGTGTGTGACTAACATCAATGAGCATTCATCATCTTGGCTGCAGAGGAGGCCAGAGAGGCTGGCCAGAAGTGTACAGCTTCTTCTTCATCACGCAGGCAGCACAACCTGGACCAACAGCAGTGACTTATTACAGTCACGCAGTGCACGTGGGGGGTCCACAGTCTCCTACCAAAGCTAGCAGCCAACTTTCTAATGATCCCCCCTCTTCAAGGCTAGCATTGATTAGCACTTTGGTGGGCTGCCAAATAGGGCAAAGTGAAAGCATGATGTGTCGGTGACTAAGCCACAACATGTTCAGGATGATCACGACTCTTATAATCTGCCCGCAACGGCATGCTGTGATGCCAAGGCCTAAGTGACACACTTGTTTGGCCTATTCATTGGTGAAACAGTGAGACATTTGCCACATAAAGAATGGTGTATGAGAAAGGTCAAACTCTAAAACATTTCTTCTTCCCCAAGTACTCTGAGATATTGACCTGATAGAAAGATAAAGCCTTGGCACAAGCTTATTTGCCCCATTTATCTAAATGCTCAGACATAAGGCAGAGGAGACACAGGACTGTTGGCAACCATTTTGCGCAGCCAAAGCATTCTGTGAGAATGGAAACATTTGCATGAAAGAGTTTCTTGAACACACTGCACTGACTCACTGCTTATATTTGGAAAAACACTCATCACCTGAAGAGGGTCAAGACACTATTTCACAAGCCATCAAAAGGATTTGTAGAAACACTCAAATAGAATTTTAGCAAGCATTATTATTAGCACTATTGAAAGATGAACCATTAAATGATACGTTGTGATTTAATTTGTCACGGCCGATTTTGACATATAGAATCAGCCTTGGTTGGCGTGCCAACAGCAACGACAAGAGATCATCAACCCATGCCCTGCTCACAACCTCACACTGTAGTGAGGTCGATTTTAACCAAACACCAAGAAAAACATTATAGAATTCAACTTACCATTCAAATAAATAAATTACACCCAATTACAATTTTGCGTTGCATACCTCTGACTCTTTGTCACTTGAGGAGCCCATGCTTCCAAAACTGTGGTTGGAACATTCATTGTTTGTCAAACCCTGCAATTAAAATTGAAAGTACATCAGAAAATATTTCTCTAAAACATCAGTGACCGTGTATTTTGATGGCATTGTTCCTAATTTTCCCAAATAAAGAAACTTGAGGGTTGACATGGATGGAGAGAGATGTACTCACTTTGGTTCCGCCGCTGGTGCTGCCAGTACTGCCCCCAGTGCTGCTGCCGACCCCGCCCATGAAGCGAGCCTCCAGCAGTTCCTGTCTCCGGGGGTCCAAGCTATGCAGCTCCTCCATGCCTGGAGAAAATGGCAGCACAAAATTAGACAGATTTTGAGGCAACACATCCTTCTGAAATTTGTATGGACCATTATGACATAACACTTTTGATAACTGCTTCCAAAAGAAGGCCTATTTGTTCACTGTTCAAAAAAAATGACACTGTGGTTTGAACCTTGGAATTTTATAGTTTCATTGACGCTTCAACCAGACTAAACAGATCCCCATATCAAAGCTTGGACACTAAGCTCAAACCCAACACCACCACAGGCATGCCAACTCTGCAGTGACTTACACCATCCTAAAAATGTTATTGGAACCCTAGAACTATACAGAGCACTAGTTTGAAATACTTTTTGCATTAGTCTTTGCAGTCTTGAAAGCAGACTTAGGTGAAGTTGGTTTAATATTCGATGTTCACACTTTAGGCCTAGGAGCTATTGACGATTAAAGTTACAAAACGATTCCACTACTATGATCTCATTCAGGAGATGATGCCAAAGAGTGCGCATGTTCCATTTTTTACAATCGATGTCATTTCAAAAAAGCTAAATTGTATTGGTCACAATGGCTGAACGTCGGCGCGCTGAACGTGTAAGGACCGACTAAAATGTGCACGTCGCAGCGTTTGTTCAGGTTATTGTGAAAAACTAATTCCTTCAACATGTTCCGTTTTACTTTCCCATGACCAACAGTTGTGTGAACAGGTGAAACGCAAGTGGAACTCATGTTTTGACAGTAGAATTATGGTAATACTAAATGTCACTGGATCTCTTGTCAAAATCAGTCTACTAGATTAGAATATTGCTCAAATGTATATGCTTAAGGTACAATCCATAAACAGACTTTATCTACACTTAAAAAAAAAACATTAAGCCTACTGGTAGATCGCACAATCGTAGACCATTGGGAATCTCAACGATATCAACCATTAGGAAAATTTGTTGATGACAATATTGACCATTTTTGTTCAGCAAAAAAGGGGCAGACAAATTATCAATACATAAGCAATAATTGCATAGCTGATGGTCCCAATTTCAGATTATGATTACGCCTAAAGCTAATATAGACTGGTTTCTCAAATTAACATGTCAGAACCAAACGCAGAAAGTTGACCCCATGTAGCGAAGCCTTAAGAAAAACACACATATGTAGCACATGAAAGCATGTGTTTTATATGTTACAACTCAAACATATTGAAATAAAACCCCTCAACAAAAAGACGACAAGCAGAGGCAACATGATCTGGTTATGTCTAATAGTTCTGCCATATTATATTTCAGAGCAGCATGATGTAACTTGAGAAATGTCATGAAGTAACAAGTATGATGCAGTAATCTCCAGTTGAAGCCACGCTGAGTTACCAATGGGTTGCCCTGTGGTAGAAGATATCTACTCACAGCTGTTGACAACTCCTTAAAGCAAGTGTGCCTTATTCAGGTTGCAATCTAAAACTCTTTGGATAATGCAATAAAGGTTTAACAAAAAAACAAACATTTAAAAGCCAATACATGTAGGATAATTTGATACAGTAAAACCACACAATGCATTGCCTTTCAAAAACAATAAATGCAAGCCCCTGCAAAAACATGGAGTTGAACCCTTAGAAGTTAGAATGCCATGCTGTTCAGCATTAGGTGCCACCTGTTTATGGCACACACTTGAAGTCATTTACAATCTTTTTGGCATTTGCTTGCATAAAAAGAAAACAATGTGGAAACAATTCATGACCCAAAAATAAAAGTAGCCAACTGTTTTGATATAATTTGCCAAATCCTTCCAAATCCAATGAAAAGCCCAACACATGGCATCATAATTACTTTGGCAAAGCGATTTTCATTTGATACACACCATTACATGAAGGGAGGCATCTCCAATGGCTACACTGTATACTAGCCCAATTGACGTGATACAGGTGTGGTCAAAAGACAACTAGCTACTCTATTGTAAACTGTTACACAAATTGGAAGCAAGAAATTACAAACAGTAGGAAATCAACATGAGTTTCACAAGTACTTGACTAGGAACAGTATTAATGAACACTGTAGATCATAAAACGCTAGCTTGTCAAGACAACTACAGACAGTGCATCAGGTCAAAACGTGTTGGCATTACCCAACTTTCATCCAAGCATTAAAACAACATAGCCTATCATCTTGAAGACTTGGCGACTGCGTAACTTACGTTACTGCATTGCTTTGGAATACGACGTAGCCTATATACTTGGAAAAGTGCAAGGATCAGGGCAGGGTGACCAAACATTAAGAACCGTTGTATAATTCACAATGCCCGTTTAACCACAAATAATTCTAAAGAAAGTTTTTTGAAAACATTTAATATCAGTACCAGCTGAAAATTAATTACATCACTGATGTCAGACATTTTGGATAGCTTTGCAAGGGAAAGCTATTGCATGCTAAATGCTGCTAGTATAGTATATAGCTTGATAACGTTAACTTCATAGCTCTCGAGCTTCACATCGAACAAGCAAAAAAAACGACACACCGTGCATTTGACAAACTAACAAGCTAATACTCGTTAAATTACACAAGATAAACCCGAGTAGTTACAATACTGAAAAAAACAGAGGTTAATTTGCTTATTTCATTTGATTGTTTTTTTGGATTACCTAACTAACCTAGCAAGACTCAAGAGTAGTTGGATAAAGATGACACAACCTCGTCGCCAGTTTATCTAATGTGCTAAAGTCAAGATAGCTGTAATAACGTTAGTAGACCAACATTAGCCATCCTCACTGTTATTGCTCGTTGATCTCAGCCCGTAACTATAATGTAGTGACAATGTAGGTAGTTAGCCAGATGGCTAACCCGTTCATGAACACTGGCTCCAGGACCAGGCAGGGTCTCCCACCACCTGGCTGATGTTAGTTGTTAGCTATAAAAATGCAGTTTCCCATCATATTTACTTATCAAGAAATGCCTCCTTAAAAACACAAATTCACATACTAATATTTATTATACTTAACAATACCTTCGCCAATGCCGTAATATGTTGCTGAGAAAACAACCCGCGATGGGGACGTGGAGAACAGGGGCCAAGATGGCGTCACCTTCTAACTTCAACTACTTTTGGACACTCAACTAACAATACTTTTTAGACCTTGACAACAATTATAAGTTGATAGTGGATGTAAAAACAGTCGACTATTCCACATGACAATCATGATGAGACTTGAACACAGTGGATGGCAATAACGTAAGCATTATCAATGTACTTTTCTATTTTTTGGACACAAACCTTCTCACCACTGCAGTGCGTCCTGACACCTTGGTACTCAACTGAGAAAACAGCGACAATTATTTGATTTCCGGTTACGTCTTTCAAAGCAAAAGCCAGTATTTCAAGATTTAACTAGTGAAGTTCAAACGTAGACTAAACTCAGAAATTGAACCAAACTTTATACAGTTAAGCCCAAAATTATTCAAACCCATTCCAAATTGAGTAATGAGTTAGGTTTTTTTTCTGAATGGAAATGCCAAAAGATGACAAAAGACGATAATATATTGTGTTAGATACATTAATGACAAATTTCAATTTTTTTTTTTTTTTTTTTTTTTTTTTTACATTTTAACAAAAAATGCCATGTCCAAAATTATTCATACTCCTTGAAATTGTCGCAAATCTTAGAGGAAATGCAAGCCGGTTGTCCACCATGGGACCTTATTTCGGAAAAAAATACAGTAATTGAATATGTATACTAGTCAACGGCGAGAGTTAACTTATCTTTTGATCCCGAATAATTAGAAAGACTACAAAGCAGGCAACAGTCGCGTAAGGGCTAACGTTAGCTAGCTGACGTGCCGCTTTTAACACTCACCGTCCTTGTAGAGCTGGTCCCGACCCGTATGGTAGCTCTAACGGAACATACTAACTCTCCTTTCGCATAGCTGCAGCTCTTATCATGGCCAACTTGTGGTGTCTTTCACTTATTAAAAGTTTAAGTACTTTTTCCCTCGTTCTGGAAGAAAGAGGGGACGTGCTAAAGTAACTGGTGAGGTATACTGTGCGAAACTAGAGATGTAGTTCATTGAGCGGTTTCGGCTGCGTCTTTAATCGTATACTACAAATTTTCTTTTAGTAGCCTATGTACTTTTGCTTTAGTACTACGTCATAACATTACGCCTTGAACTTTGACCCTATTGCTCATACATCCGTCGCAGTCCGTAGCGTGAAATATCAAAGTTATGTGGTAGGTGCCAGCTTTCTTACCTTGGAGAATCAACAACATAATCTCGTAAGAGACGCGCATTCTGTCGGAGGGCAACGAGGAGAGCTCTGTTGTTTCTTTGTAATGTATAGTTTTGCTGAATTAAAGATTCTAACGTGAAGTATTATCAAAATTTAACAGCTAACATGCAGAATAGAATTTCCACAGGAATTCAAATGAGGCTTTTGCATAACATTGGATCCCTTTATTTTTCATTTATAGCGTGTCCAGTGGAGTGACATTCATTGGCGTCAAAGTTCTCCAGAAGAATGAGATGTAACTTCAGTAACTATAGCTAGATAATGTTAGAATGATTGTACTGTCAAAGGCAAAGTTAAGCTAAATCAAACGCTTCGCAAGAGGTAATTTTCCTTCAAATATAGGTCGACATTTGCACTCATATATCCACTTAGCTTCGTGCAGCAATAGTATTCTCATGTATTAATTATAGGAGAAGAAGCAATAGACACGGCATACGAAATAAAGAAACTCAGCTGTAGCGAATTAGCAGCCGAGGCAGAACAGCGAGGTTGGAGAACAATGGTGTGTCCTGTGGAAGTTGGATGCCGTGAATTTGTGGCAATATCAACAACCAAACTACTTAAGGAGTTAGGGATCTGGGCAAAGAATTGTGCCAGACCATAAAAGCTATATCAGATATAGCCTAGAGAAGTAGCCAGTGGCTGTGGCTGAAAAGGAAGGATCCTATAATATTACAAAAGTAAAGAACATCATGTTGAAAAACTATAAAAAGTGGTTTAATCTCAGGACAAAGGTATAAAAGGTAAATCTTTCCTGCAGAGCATCATTTACCAAGCCTGCAGGAGCAAAGGAGGGAAAGATGACCTTTTCAGGTGGTAAGTTTCCCCGCAGAGTTGGCAGAAAGTGCCAGCAGGAATAGGTAATAGGGACAGGTATAGGGATATCTCTCAGCTTAATAAACTTTTTTCAATATCTGGTCATGCCGAGAGCGGGTTTAGAGGGGGGTGGCTCTGAGACGTCATTGCTCACCGCTAAGCCTTCTTGAGGTGTGGTGGGCTCAAATTAACGAAACAATCGGGATGGAGGGTGCCCACTTGAAAACTCCAATGACATATCTGCTCTCAACCCAAGTCCATTCTAAAATTTTGGCTTTTGAAGTGCTCATCTTGGAGTATGGCATAATGGATATTATAACATCCTATCCTGTGCATATTGAAATACACAGTAGTCACAATACATATATAGTATTTACACTTGAATGCGCTGTCATCCGTCATTCAAATTTTTTTGTGACATTCGCCGTTGCACTGTTAACTCAATGGAATGCACTGTCATCTGTGTCTGTGCGCCCTTGGGGCAGCTGAGTCAATGTGATGTATTTTCCGTGTCATGAAGGATTGTTGGCTAGAATAGCCAGAATAGCATCAGAGCAGCAGCGAGCGGAAGCATGGTGTGGTGCAGCAGTGAGCGAGCAGTTGTAGGAGCAATGTGGTGAGTGACTGCGGTTTAGTAGGCCGCAGTAAACTATTGAGCGTATGCGACTGGTTGATTGATGTGACATGGATAAATGCTGTCTGAGTTGCCTGACTAAACTAGCTCTGCCAAGGCATCACATCATTCCTAGCCCTGATGTTCACAAAAGCAGCATATTATAGTAAATGCAGTTGTGAAACTGCCCCCTCAAAAGAATTGGGTGCATGACACCTCTGGATGCAGCTGTTCTCTAGTCAGTTTGTAGTGAATTGCAAGTCATGTTAAAAACAAAGAGCTTTGTGAGGATATCTGGTTGTGGCTGCTCACAAGAAAGGGAAAGGCGACAAAGCCATATCCAAGTGTTATCAAGTGCCAGTTGCCACAGTGCAAAGTATTTTCAAAAAGAAGGTCTACAAAGTTTTCCACAATAGAAAATCTCCAAGGTTGTGGTAGGAAGCCAAAAGTGACTCCTGCACTGGCAAGAATGGGAGTGCGAGAGGCCAAGAAGAATCCGAGGATCACTACCAAGGCCATCCTGGAGAATCTGAGCAATTCTGGTACCCACATCTTAAGGCAAACACTCCAGCGGACACTGCACCATGGACGCCGACCAAGGAGGACTCCACTTCTCCTAGACAGGCACACAAAAGCTTGCCTAGCCTTTGCAAAAGCTCACCTGGACAAAGGAGATAGCTTTTGGTTATCAATTCTGTGGTCGGACGAGACAGAAATGTAGTTGTTTTGACACAGGGACGTGACTTGTTTAGCGAAAGAAAGGATAATCATTAACCCCAAGAACACCATCTCCATGGTCAGGCATGGTGGTGGGAGTGTAATGCTTTGGGGGTGTTTTTCAATCAATGGGCCAGGCAACCTTGTCAAAGTAAACGACATTATGAGAAAAGATAACTAGGCTACATGAAAACTCTGATTGGAAACATCAGTCTGCAGAACAAATTTCCTTGGGCAGCAAAAGACCTTCCAACAAGACAATGATCCGAAACATACAGCCAAAGTGGTCAATAAAAGGTTATCAGAAAACAATATCGACGTTTTGGAGTGGCCCAGCAAGAGTCTAGACCTTAATCCCATTGAAAATATGTAGAGGTTATGCTACTAAAGACCAGAGTGATATCGAGGAAGCCTTCCAACCTCAGGATCTGGAGATCTTTGTGAACGAGTGGTCCAAAATCTCAACGGAGAAGTGCAAAAAGCTTGTTTGCAAGTATAAGAACCGTTTCACTGCTGTGATGGCAAATGAAGGCTTTACCATCGATTACTGTGAAAGGGAATGAGTAATTTTGGACATGGCATGTTTTGTCAAAATGAAAAGAAAAAAAAAAGGAATATTTTTAATAAAAATATTAATGAATAAATAGTTATAAGAAAATTCCATAGAACAAAAAATTTGGCATAGATATGAGTAATTTTGGGCTTAACTACATACATTTCCGTACGGGGAATAATATATTTAAAGGATGTACGCTACTACTTGTTAAAAGGTCAAAGCAATAAAGATCAAATAGACCCGGCTGTTGAGCATTGTCTGAAGCTAGCAGGAAATAATTTGTTTTAAATTGTTACTTTGGAATTGTCATTAGCTCTACAAGTATTGATCACTTGAATGGGTTATATTAAAATTGTGTTTAAAACGTGCATCACAGGCTTCGCCAATTGTTACAATATAACCCAGCATTTTTAAGAGTGTATCTTATGTTAAACAATTGCATGGGACTAACACATCTCAGCGGTATCTATTAAACTTCTATAGCTAAATTCTTGTTTTTGCTTTTATTTTTTAAATTAATTATCTTGAAAGCCATTGGTAGTCTGCATTTATTTGAAGTTATGTACTTTCACAAATATAAAGTTATGTGGGTCCGCTTGATTCATGTTGAAATAATCATTCTGCACAATAATCCAACTACTGTTCTCAATAACAAAATTTTTAAACTATGGAGGAAGAATTCCACATATTAAATGTACAACTGTACAATGTTCAAATAAATATTTTGTAATACAGTTGTTTCAAACAAGTGGTCAATCAGCATTAATTGATTCAGAAGTCCTATCCAGTATTGACTAAATCCAAATTATGTTACATTCACAACAGAGAAACGTTTTACACATGTACTAATGCAAAATCTTTCCACATTAAATGTAGGAATTTCTGTTTTGTTTTGACTTAATTGTCAAACAGTAAGGTTTTTTTTCCATTTCAAATGCAATGTAGCTGATCTTAAATCAAACAAAAAAACTAATGAAATATTAACCCAGTTGGGGATTACAGGGATAAAGGAGGTGGTTGCACTTTCTTGTACTTGCTTTGCATCCATACCCGATGCATCACAACTTTCTTTCCTCTGTTTACTTGTAGACGCCTGTCTTCCAGATTCTGAATTTCTTCCAATCCAGCATTAGAAAACAAACCGCGAACCTCATCTATTGAAACAGAAACATTTTTAATTGGATACAAAATAATTTTTCTTCTTTTACATGAGGTGAAACATCATAATTTAAGCAAATTAAGTAACTAATAAAAATTAATGTTTTATTATAGCTGTGTGGTGATTTCTCTTCAGAACAAAAAGGTCTTGTAATATATATATATAGATATCTACAATTTGTTGCATATTGTTTGAGCTGGACAAATGTAAAATGTTCAGTAATGACAATATTCAAATGTATGTAGGCCTACCTTTTGTGAAAAAGTAAACACAAGTTCCATCTCCTCGTGTGTAGAAATGATCCGACATGCACTGTCCTAATTCACAAGTATTATTAGAACAGTTAATAATTAGGTTAATAAAATATCACAATTAAATAACTATTACAAGGACATTTACTATGCATTACTAGCTATTCTACAAAGATCTTACAGTTTGATGTATACAGTGTTCACACCTTTTTTGAACCGGAGTTGTGACAAATCATGTCTGCCATAGTCACGAAACAGGAATACTCCACCATGTTTTAGATATGCAGATAGCCGGTTCACAACTCCTTGTACTCTGTCAAAAAATAAAGATAAAATTGAACTTGGAATCAAGTTACATGTTTCCATAATTTGTCATAGCAAACATAGTAGCGAGAATGGGAAATTGGACTGCATGTTTCAGTGACAGAAGAAAAAGCTAAAGGAAGAAGGGTGATGATGGGGATGGTATGGGATTTGTTGTGGTTGAACTAGTCAGTGAATAAATGAGAGATCAGTAGGCCAATGAGCTCCTGCCTTTGTTAACTTTCACATACCGTTTGGGGTGAATGGAGGAGAGAACAAAGACCACCAAAATAACATCCAGGGTCAGAGGAGGGAAAGGAAAGCTGGCCATCTCATCACAAATGTCCTGAACAAAGGCATGACACATGGAAGAGTTGTAGTCTGGGTGATTCTATATGGGGGACATAATAAAATATTCAGACGCTGCACATGAAAACGGCACAATCATATCTAGTCGATAGAAAAATATATTGGTTCTATAAAAACAATGTTAAACTGCAAAAAATAAACTGCTGTTATTGCATATACAATTCTGTAAGTAATACACTTTGATTTAAATGTATTGATTTCTGTAGGCTTCCTCCATCACGCCTGTTGTATTGTCAGTACTCACCTTGACGAGCTGAATGGCACGAGGGGAAAAGTCACAGCAGTATAGGAACGCACCCGTATCCCTGCAAAATTATTTGTGAAAATTCCTTTCAAATAAAAGTACAAATAAATAAATATCAAATTCAAAAAGTAATACCCCTACAAAATTAAAGGCAAAGTTGTAATTATTACATTAATTTACAAACGGAATTAAGAAATGTGTCCTGTGTCCTGTGAAAAATACACTTTAAACATCTCCCAAATGTTTGTACTCACTTAATTGAGCCAACAATTGGGAAAACACTGTTCCCTGCTCCACATCCAACCTAGAAAGATAAATTGTTGTTTTCAGTTCTGCCTGAGCATGTGTTAAATGATACCAACATAAACAACTAGTATTAAATCAAAGTTGAGAGAAGTAAGAAAGAAAATTAGTCAAGCACAATGTCTAAACCTCCAAGATCCTAAAAGTGGAATGTTGACCAGGGAAATCCTCCACTGTCTTTCCTGGATTTGGCTGCAAGCAGTAACATAATTCGCTATTTTTGGCACTTTTTTGCTCAGCCTCTGTTCCCTTGCCATATTCATGAGATTGTGGGCACGAGGTCTGAAGTGAAGTCTGGCTCCCTGTTACACTCTCTGGTCCAAACGGAAGCAGCTCAGGGAACTCCAGAAACAACCACTTGCGATTTTTGAAGAATTTGTCCTGGTGCATCTCATAAAAGCAGTCCCAGTATTTGCAAGCATCTGTGTCATATTTATCTAAAGGGTATGCAAAAGAAGTTACAATTGGACTCAAGTTAAATATTGCATGCTAAAGAAGTTTGACAAACAAGTTTCTGCTTGCCTTGCTCATTTAATGGGATTCTGACACTTGAATTTTCTTTTGCCTTTTGTATTGCCAATTCCTTTTCATCCTCTGACCACTGCACATGGTCCCTTTTTAACACAATATATACTAGAGTTAGTCCATACAAGTACATCATAGACCTTACATCAATACTAAACCATTTTGTGTATTTTTCAGTTCACAGCCAGCTTCTGACTAACTCTAATAGAAGCTTTACAGTAAAGTTCAAGTCTTAAATTTGAAGTAAACAGAAAAGTACAAAGAAAATACCACATGTTATGCTCAAAGACATCTTCAGGGTTTTGCAGAATTCTTGCTCCAAGAGGAGCAGATGGTCTTCCTGTGCTTTTTAGTCGGTAAGGGTATCTGTACAAACACGTAACTGCCAAGGCCATACCCTGTACTCCACGCATCTGTATAGAAGATAATACAACTATAATATAACATCTTAGCAGGACAAGGTATTTTAATCTGGGTCATCCATGGAATGTGTCTACATTCCAAATTATAAATATCATAAAATGTAACAAGCCCATGTAAAAATTACTTTGAATTTATAAAAATCACAATTCCATTTAAGTACAATTACTAATCTTACCACATCTTAAAACATAAGGTTTGGGTTTATAATATTGCAGATTCTGTCTTTGATAATAAACATAATACATTATTTATACAGCGCTTTTCCGAACACAAGCTACTTTACATGAGAGAGGCATAAATGACAAGACACTGAGTAAAAGGAGTACATAAAGCATTGGAACGACATGGGTGACAGGGGGAAAACGGTAATGGTCAGAACAAGACAATCGACACAAGGGGGAACTGGAAGTGGATAGCAGAGGGAGGAGTGAATCAGTTGTAAGTCAAGTTAAAAGTCTTTTTTTTATTTTTATTAACTTTGAACAATTTACATGACTTGTGACTTGACTTGGACTCACACAGTGATGACTCGAACTTGGAATCAGACTCCACGTAATGTTGTATGTTGTTTTTTATATATGTATATGAACTTTGATCATATGCTAAAGCTAGAATAACACTTTGTTTCTAGCATGTGTTGTATATATAGGCTATAATATATTAATTAACTTGTGTGCATATATTTATAATGCGAACAAGCAGGCCTACAGAATAATATGACAGGACTCACATTTAGACCTACAAGGACCTGTAATTAAACTTGGACTCAACTCGGACTGGACCTATGGTGACTTCGACTTGGACTAATTGGTGACTTAGGACTCGACTCGGACTTGAGGGTTAGTGACTACTACAGCACAGCACTGTTCAGTATGTAGAAATGTTGGGATGGCAGTTGAGCACTAACCTTATTTTGGTCTTGAATGTGTTTTATCTCAAAGATAACAGATCACATCATTGACAATACGTTTTTCTAGGAAATTGTTCTTCCTGGAAAATAATAAACTTATATATTTTTTATTTATCCAGACAGGCATACTACAGAAACCTTTACAAACTCGAGAGCTATCTTTATGTATTAATAATGCTATCTTGGAATTGCATTGCAATCTGCTATATTACTGAGCACTTTATTTAGTTTCACTGCATCTGCATATAATTGTTGCTTATAATGGTAACCTTGACGGGAAATGATGAGTAACAACGAAACATTCAACCTTGACTGAATTTATGACCAGTTATCTCCTAAATAGCTTAGTTAGCAGCCTTGTGGAAGGTTTTGGGGTCAAATCTTGTTAATTATGGTGACTGGCCCCTTCAGCTTGTGACGTAGTTATTGTACCGGAAGCGGAAATAGGGGAAAGGAAACATAACACACAGCTAGAATATATATTTTTTTTATGCATCTGCCCCTAAATCAAGAAACACATTACATTTTGACTCGACATGATGGACGTTCGACGATCGACGTTTTATATTAACATTAGATCACTCATCAAAAACGTGACCAACTGACTTTAGAAAATAACTTATTTTAATAGCTAGCTAACCTAGCAGTTCTCCAGCTAACATGCTGCATAGTTTTTGAAAAAGGTTGCACATAACTGTTGCTGGCTCAGTCTTAGTTTAAGCTAAAGTATTAACTTTTTATTGTGTAAACATCTTCTGAAAAATTGCTTACCTTGATATACTTTAGTAAATGCAACTTGTCACATGTATCACTGGCATGAGGCGTTCATCTTTAGATAGCTGTCTAAACGACGAGACATTAGCATTAGTACCCTTCGTGGATTAGGCGCCCCCTAGTGATGAAACATCAGACAAATACTTTGACCCTCTTGAGCCAAAGATCCAGGGGGGTCTTTGATCATGGGACTTTACTCAGACAAAATTTAAAAATTTTAAGAGGAATTGTACTTCAGGTAATGACCAAACATCAGGCTTCGTCGTTTGTTTTATGGAGAAAAAAAATTAAGTGGCTTATGTAAATATGTCTTTGTTCTATCTAGGACAATAATGATTTTATCAAAGTCTGGAGCAGGACTTCAAAATCTACAATTTCCTATGAGAGTGGGAAAATATATTTGGAAAATTACCAGTGCTGCTACAGTAGGTAAGTCTGTGCTATCCAAGATATCCTATATAGATAAGAGCAAATCATTAAGATAGTTTACGTGTATATTCAGCAATAGTAATTAACCGATAAGGATTTAATAGTAACTACTCAAAGATGTGATTATTTCTACTGTCATTTTTGTTTGCTTTTCAAAAATGTCTCTGCCTATTTTAGTCTTCATTCTGAACCTCAAATTCTGTATGAGCTATCTAAGCGTTCCAAATTGGAAAAAATTGAAGATGTATTACTATGTGAGAGCACACTTGTAAGTACACAGATCTCAATGTTTTTTGTTTATTTTATGAAGATCTGAAATTGAGTTAATGTGTAAATGTAAAAAAAAATATCTTGTACATATTTGTAACCCTTGTAATCGCTAAACCTTTTTCTACACAGGATAAAGGGCTAACCAAGCCTTCAGACCAAAAACCCTGCCTCTTGGCTTTGACAGCTGATAATTGGCTTTATCGTCTCTCAGCTGAAACAGGGCAACAACTCCAGAAAGTGTATCTCTCTCCAAGAATTAAATTCAGGTGTTTTTTTTATGGTTTGGTTCTCTTGGTTGCAGCTATGCTTTACTTTCTAATTTTGCGCACCTGTGTTCCATTCATGTAAATTGTTTTCATATTTTTGGTAGATATCTTGGCTGGGATGTTCCTCAGGAAACATTCTATATCAAATCAATCCAAAATAAAGGCACACATTTGGCACGACAGGTATGATTTCAATCTCAAAGTGGAGACATAAAGGTTGTGGTGTAAAAAAGTAGATTTTAATGAAACACTTACACTTAACTACATTTTACAGGCGAGTCCTGATCAGGATACACTGATGTACCTGGCAGTCTTCCATGTTTTCCCTCTGGAATTTGTGGCTGTTATGGAGATTAAGAAAACAGTATACAGAAATGCTTTTTTCAAAGAACAACTCATCCATTTACATATCCTATCCTATCATAATATGTAATGTGATAGTTAAACATGTCATTTAAATTGTTTCAGGTTTTTGGGGGCACTGTTACCGATGTTGTTATATCTCAGGGTGTCCTGGCTGTCTCTCATAGTACCAAGTCTGTGAAGCTCTATAGCTTTGAGCACATCGTCAAAAAGGTATACTTATATCTTTTTATTTTTATATTTATATTCCATCCATCCATCCATTTTCCGCCGCTTATCCGGGGCCGGGTCGCGGTGGCAGCAGGCTCAGCAGGGAATTCCATCCGTCCCTATCCCCAGCAACGCTTTCCAGATCCACCTGGAGGATCCCGAGGC
>JAVQIZ010104892.1:0-10078 GCA_036023535.2 Galaxias brevipinnis | reverse complement strand
CCCGACAGGAAACCCAGACAGGCAGACAGGATCTGGAGGCCCAGGTACGACCTGACATCACAAACAAACACAACTTTATTAACAACTGACAGACAGACAGACACAGACAGACAGGCAGAGAGACAGACAGGCAGACAGAGAGACAGACAGACAGACAGACAGATAGAGAGAGAGACAGACAGACAGACAGACAGACATCCAGACAGACAGGCAGACAGATAGACAGACAGACAGACAGACAGACAGACAGACAGAGAGACAGACAGAGAGACAGACAGACTGACAGAGAGACAGACGGACGGACGGACGGACGGACGGATGGACGGACGGACAGACAGACAGACAGACAGAGAGACAGACAGGTGCACGGACTGGAGAGCAAATAGACATAAAGAGAAGCAGAATGGCCTTCGTGACGTTTTGTGTTGGTTTTTAGTGGAGTTCATTCGCAGTGCCCCAGTAGTTAAAGGCTTTTTTTTCTCCTTCTGGCACAATGGTATCAGTTGACCCACAGCTTACCCGTTGGCCCAGTTCTTTGTTCGCTCTGTGGGTGAACAAGTGGCCCCTCCATAGCTCTAATATTTGATTTCATTTTGAAGAATGGTGCGTTTCCCATGCCATTATTATGTATGTGCGTGGCAGGGTATGTTTGTGGACTGGTTGCCGTGCAGCTGTCTGTTGCCTCACGGGTCATGAGACTGACTGCCAACCTCCTCTTCCTTCAGCGGTGTTGTGGATACACGGAGTCAGAGACTGAGGGCTATTGCACGGCACTGTTTAAGAGCTACCTTTCGGTATGCGTTTACAGTGTGTGTGTGTGTGTGTGTGTGTGTGTGTGTGTGTGTGTGTGTGTGTGTGTGTTAGAGAGATCTAACAACCAAACCTGTGCCACTATCACTCAAGGCAAACAAGGGTAATGCCCTACAATCAAACCTTTGCCCAGGACTCCTTAACTGAGTTTTCAGAGTAATGTCTTAGAAACATTAGTCATTGATCTGATCAGCCTTAATAGGTGGAGCTATGGCTGAGTGAACAACACTCCCCCGATACCCACCGTGTCAGCCATACATCTTCCCACTAGAGTATTTCCCTCGTCTGCGTTATCTTGATCGGACCCGTGTCAGCGGCCTTATGGGAAAAGTAGTATCCACAGACGTTGTCCGGGCAGCAGCAGCAGTCCGCCGTAGGAGAGGTGTGGTCCGGGCTTTAGTGTAACTCTAGGAAGCCATGCGACAGACGGGAGGGGTGCCATCAACACGGCCCCTTGGATGAGGTCGCTGAGCACAGGAGGCAGGCGAGGGCAGACATACTATGCCCACCCATAGGCACACCCGTGTAAGAACATCCCTCTATGCTCATCAGGGTAAGAGCTGCTCACTCAAGGAGCACTAAGCATGCTGTACTGTACCACACACACACACACACACACACAAATAAACACACCGAAGACCAGATGAATAGCGTCTCTCTGTCCTCCGTGTTCGTCCCCTCCCTCTGTCTGCATACGGCACAGTCACATGGTCGGTTCTGAACTCATGAAGTCATCCCTGACCCCGGGGTCGGCTACCAGGCCTCTGACCTCTGAGACACTGAGAGAAGAGCCTCTGCTTCGTCATCCCTGACCTCAGGGTCAGCTACTAGGCCTCTGACCTCTGAGACACTGAGAGAAAAGCCTCTGGTTCGTCCGAGGAGAAAGGGGATCTGTGCCCGGACGGAATTGATGACGGACAGTTGAGACAAGATAGAAGGAGAGGAGTGAAGGATGTCAGCTCTCCATTTCCTTTTTTTTTTACCTCTTCCTCTCATGGGGTTCAAAGGTCGGTCGGTCTCTCTCTCTCTCCCTCACTTTGTCATTCTCCCTGTTCTCTCTCTCTCTCTCTCTCTCTCTCTCTCTCTCTCTCTCTCTCTCTTTCTCTCTCGCTCTCTCTGTCTCTCTGTCTCTCTCTCTCTCTCACTCACCGTGGCGCTCTGGGACACGGGATCTACAAGTGCAGTGATTAACAAAGAGAGGGAAACAAAAGGATCATTTCAATCTACATAATGGAGAGAGAGCAGACAGACCAGGGCAGGGCGATCTCTCAGTCCCCCTCTGCGCCCCGTCCCCTCCCCCCCGGCAGCCTCCCTGCGGCGCCCCCCCTCCCCGTACTCCCCGCCCCCCTCCCCGTGTGCATGTTTAAAAGTCAGCTCCGTCCCTCTTGAATTTCAATCGAGGGGCTTCAAAGTGAGCGCCTCGGTTCCGGAGGAGTCATCAAACAGGGCGGAGAGGGAGCCGCTGGGCGGACGGCCCCGCACAGACACACGCAGCACACCATGCAGGAAAGCCTGCTGTCCACGCAGGGCCACAACACAGCAGGGCCACAACACAGCAGGGCCACAACACAGTAGGGCCACAACACAGCAGAGCCACAACACAGCAGGGCCACAACACAGCAGAGCCACAACACAGCAGGGCCCCAACACAGCAGAGCCTTGCAGCTCCCAATGCAACGGCTCTAAAGTCTTCAAAGCCACCTTCATGACGAGTCCCATTGAAGGCGTTTATACTTTCATTTTCTGAATCTTTTCCCTCCCGGTTTGGTTCTATAGAGCCGTGAGAAGGGTTTCCTAGCACATAATATTCTCTTTCCTTCCAACAACCCAAAGAAGCACCTTTTTCCCTGTTCTGGTTCAAAGCGGTTGCCGGGGCTGCTTACGATGGCTGTTATGCTCCCACCACCTCGCTGTGGCCTTATTGTAACGTACCTACAGAGGGAACACAGACCTGAAGAAGTAGCAAGACAGGGAGAGCAGTAAAGAGTAAGCAATTTCTACATAGGTCTGCTGGGGGAGGATTTAACAGTGTTTGGCTTAAAAACAGAACAGGCAGGTTTGGAGGTAGAATGTAGCTCTCCTCCGCAGATCTCGCAACACCCACCTCCACACACACACACACACACACACACACATACACACACACACACACACACACACACATACAGTATCCCATCTCGGCCAGATGGACCCTCTGGTTAACAAGCACTCGTGCTATGCAGCGTGAAGAGCCCTGGCAGCGTGCGTGCTACTTTGACCCGCTGTGCCGTATAGACGCCGGTGTTCACCGAGCGCCAGATGGCCCGAGTCGAGTGAGTCCACGTATTTAGCATACATACGGTGTTCGCTCTGCTGTGCCGACCGGAAAAAAAAAAGCCGTCGGCAGAAGAGCGAGACGTGTTCCGTGTTCGTTGTACGGTCTGTCCGAACGTCACTCCAGCCCCAGCGTTAGCCGGAGTGGCCGTGGAACCGTGACCCCCGACCCTCCGTTTGACCTCCGTATCTTTTCAGATGGTGGTGCTGCTGGACCCCATGGAGGATCACGACGACGTTCTCCGTGCCAACCGCTCCCGGGAGAAGACCTACATGTTCGACGTGACGTTCGACTTCGCGGCCAATCAGGTCAGCCTTTTTTTTTTCCCTACCCGTATGCCCAGTGAGAAAGCACTGCTTTTCTGTACACACACACATACACACACACACACACACACCGCCGTAACAGCCCCTCCTCCCTGACGTCACGATGTATGGCTTGCGCCCCCGTACAGGACGAGGTGTATCGAGCCACCACCAAGGGGCTGATCGAGGGCCTCATCTCGGGCTACAACGCCACCGTCTTCGCCTACGGACCCACAGGTGCGTGCGTGTGTGTCTCTCTGTGTGTACGTGTGTGTGTGTGTGTGTGTGTCTTTCCCCACCAAAGGTCTGTCATCAATATTCCATGTTGATTTTCCACACTGGGTAAATAGAGGGCTATTGACCCGCCCACTGAGTCTATTATCCCCTAAGCCCTCCAGCCCTGGTGTTTTCTCATGTCGGAGTCTGTTTGCCAGCCAGAGAGGTCTCATCCAGGACCAAACCCTTCCGCTTCCTGATATTATCAGAGATAATGACCCAGCACCTCAGCTGTTGTTTTCTGTCCCCCATTGGGAGTATGATGGAAACAGTAGCTCGACGTCCTCGTACGGTTCTTAAGAATGATGTATAATAATATGATATTACAGTAGCTTTTTAGTCATCCTGTTGTTAACACGCTGAGGGGAAGTGACATAATCGATGCCAGTGATGGCAGGGCAGAGAAACAGGTGGGGCATGTCCCTTAGGTAGTAACCTGTCGTCCAATCCCAATGGACCACTCTGTCTCTCCTCTACTCCCTCTGTTTCTTTTCACTTTGTCATTCTTCCTGTAATCGCTCTCTCTCTCTGTCTTTCTCTCTCTCTTTTTCTCTCTCTCTCTCTCGGTAATATACCTCATCATTCTTAATCTCTGTCCCAGGTGAAATGAAATGTGGGGGATTTCCGACCCAAGTGGGTGTGTGTGTGTGTGGTGTGTGTGCCACTCGGCACCGTGGATGTCTGCAACAACAAGCCTTAGCCTAGAGAGCGTTAAGTCTATGCTGTATGTCCCAGACCAAAGGGACATGCTTCCAGACTGAAGCCTTGACATTATTACAGTGTACGTGTTCTCGTGTGTGTGTGTGTGTGTGTGTGTGTGTGTCCAGGCTGTGGAAAGACGTACACGATGCTGGGGACCGACAGGGAGCCGGGGATCTACGTGCGCACGCTCAACGACCTGTTCCGCGCCATCGAGGAGACCAGCGACGACATGCAGTACAACGTCACCATGTCCTATCTGGAGGTGAGTGCCAGCCTCTGGTCTGCCTCGGCCCCCACGTAGGCCTCCCCGTGGCGGGAGAGTCAGAGGGAAAGGTGTGAGGGGGTATGGGCGCCTACATGCCCCCAGAAGACTGCAGCTGGTCTGGGGGACTGTCTCTCTCCCCCTCCCCCTCTCGTCTCCTCTACCCTCCTGTTTCATGGTCAAGAAAGTCACTCCAGGTCAGAAAAGGCTATGGTGTCGCCAAACTACAACACTGTCCATGTTTGAACAGAGCCATCGGATGTTTGTTTTAAGTCCTAATCACAGTGGCATCTTTTTCTTAGATCTTGGTCACATTCTACAACCATGATAAAAAAAACAACTGGCCAATCATTGCTGTGTTTGCTTTATTGGGAGCCAATGAGTGCTGTTTTTAGAAGCAGGTGACCTCTGTCTTCTTGGCTGAGAGATTAGTTGGTAGAGGAAGTACTTTTTTCCTGGTTAACCATCAGTACCATATGGCTGCTCAGCCTATCATAAAAGGGCTGTGCATGCCTGTCAGAACACGGAGTCTCAAGCAAATTGTCCTTGATGCACGATGGAAAAGTGTTTTATGATGTGATATTGCAGAAGAATACACGCTACAGGTAATGACCACCAGACCTTTTCATTGAACAGTCCACATCCTCGGCTGAGGAGGACGGGGCTTGTTTGTTTGTCAGTGGGAAAACGTTCTACTTCCCTTCGTACCTCGTTTATTGTGTGTGTGTGTGTCTGTGTGTGTGCGTGTGTGTGTGGGGGGTAAATCACTGCGTGTTCATTGTATGAACCCAGGAAGAGCACAGCAGTGCGTCGGCTGACGAAAGCGTGTGCACCTCTAAAGCGAAGCACGGGGCAGTGCAGCCGGAATGAGTCATAATTATTCTTTGTTCAAGACAGAACGGAGGTTGGCATGGAGTGGTGTGACAAGTGATCAACAGACTTTCCTTTAAAAAAAAAAGAAAAATGAAAACATGAATAAACATGAATTGGAGACAGACTCAAAATACTTCCATCCACAAAATTGTCTCGTGCTGAGAGAATAGACAGACATATTTGCATGAGGAGCAATTGAAAAGACGCATTGCGTTGGCATGGCTGAACACTGTTATTAGATTCTGTGATTGACGTTTTTAACTCGGTCTTAGGAGAGTGTGTCATGTTGTGCCATCGGGTTTATACAATAAACATTTCTATGTAGAATGCACAAGTTAAACTGACTCATACAGCTCTCTATTAGTCTGCCCCTATAACTTTTAGCCGTGTGTGTGTGTGTGTGTGTGTGCGTGCGCTCATGCGTGCGTCTATGATGTGTTTGCCGTTTCTAGGGAGCAATCTACTGCTGCTGCCCCCACACACCACAAAGAGGCCGAACTAAGTTTTATGGCCCAGCAAAACAACACACAAATCTGCCGCCTTTCTCTTTCAAAGGACATACGCCCACACACACACACACACACATCGCTCCAGCTCATGCCCTTAGACCATGGTTCTACCCTTGTAACAGCTCAAACGGAAAGAGATTTGCACCTGTGATGGATGAGCAGGGAGTGAAAACGAAGTGAATAAATGTCCTCCCTGCTCTCACAGTGTGTGATTAAAGGTTTCCTCAGGCTCAGAAAATCCTGCCAAAGTGTCTTTGTCCACCTCTACATGGTGACCTCCAAAATGTATTATATTATTATTGTTATTACCTTGGCAATCATATCCTGTCATCAGAGTGGAAATAGGGATTTTATGTATGACATTCACCTCAAAATGGGCACCAGCTTTTAATTTCCTGAAAGCAGATGTCATTGGCCTTACACAGAATGTGCGTTTGTGTGTCTGTGTGTGTGTGTGTGTGTGTGAGCGCGTATCCATGTAAAGGAAACTTTCAGTAACGATTTGTACTCCTGGTGTAAGTCTGTTTGGGAAGCGATTCAGTCTGCACCACCCCGTTCAAAGGTTCATTGAATCTACACACATTTCACTGCATATTTCCCTGCCACTGACTCCCATCACTTCTCCCTTCAGATCTACAACGAGATGATCCGGGACCTGCTGAACCCTTCCTCGGGCTTCCTGGACCTGAGAGAGGACTCCAAGGGGGAGATCCAGGTGGCCGGCATCACCGAGGTGTCCACCATAAACGCCCGAGAGGTGAGCAGCCTTTACCTGGCCACTACCCTACAAACACTCCGGCAACATACACTGGACTGTGGCGCCGTTTCAAACCACGACGCACCATCGACGTTTCTCGCTAACGGGGACGTGTGTGTGTGTGTGTGTGTGTGCCAGATCATGGAGCTGCTGATGAAGGGGAACAAGCAGCGCACCCAGGAGCCCACGGCGGCCAACCAGACGTCGTCGCGCTCGCACGCCGTGCTGCAGGTGGCCGTCAAGCAGCAGAGCCGCTGCCGCGACGTCTTCCAGGAGGTCCGCTTCGCGCGCCTCTTCATGATCGACCTCGCCGGCTCCGAGCGGGCCTCGCAGGTGAGCGCCGTTGGAAACGGAGCGGGGCGCAGAGGCTTTGTCGTTTGGGCCTCGCTCCCAGAGTCTGTGGGCGGAGGGCGAGGGCGGTGGTGGGTGTGAGTGGAGTGAGTGGCGGTTCCCCCCTCACCCTCTCCCTGGAGGAGGTATGGCGGCCGTGTTGTTATGACGCTGACGTGTGGGGCCGTCGGAACAGCGGTCAACGCCGTGTCGCCTCCCTCCCCGGAGAAGCTGGAAACCGTGGAAAGGCTTTAAGAGCCTCTTCCCTCTACAGGCCCCCCCCCCCCCTGCGTCTCTGTGGGGCTAGCCGACCGCGTGGGTCTACCCCGTGGTTAGGTTGGGGTTCTCGGGCTATCAACGTACTTCTACTCTCCTAGTCCAGCCCTACCTTCTCCGCCCGGCGCGCCACTTTTGGTCAAACGAGGGACGGAGTCGCTCACGGGCAGTACGTGTCACTGAGGAATTTCCTATAAACCCCTTTGACCTTTAATCGACTTCATTTGTTTCTTTTGTGAGCAACCTGAGGAGGGAAAAACAATTTGCTGGTTCAATTTGTCGTCGTCGTCGTCGCCCCCCCCCCCCCACACACACATACCCCACCGCGCTTCTCGACGAAGGCCTCCTCAGCAACCCCCCCCCCCAACCCCTGCCTGATGAATGTGTAGCATTACAATCCATATTAAAGCTGACAGGTCCCGCCACACCGTGAAAACAACATTAAATCACGGCCAATGGGAGAGAGCACTTATTTACCATGGCGACTGCCAGAAAGGTTAACCAGCCATACTCTCTCCTTGATGTATAGAAGAGGACAGCCAGAGGGGTTTTGTCAACTGTGGCTGGGGGGACATTTTCTTTTGGCGTCGGGAGAGCAGCGGCCTGTGCAGTTAGTGACACATGTTTTCTTCACTCGAAAGGGGCTGTCGACTGTGGAGCGTGAACAAACAAAGTAAAGAGACGAGGAAAGGCAGGACGGACTGCCACCTGCTGGTGTAAAAAAAGCAGTGTTTGTTTGGCGTTGTTTTTTTATGGAGCCATCTGCTTGCTGCAAAACATTGTTGGCCTGCCTTGGGTTGAATTAATGCCCTCGTTCTGTTTTTCTTTCTCCCATGCTCTCTCCTTTCAGACTCAGAATAGAGGTCAGAGGTTAAAAGAAGGGGCCCACATCAACCGCTCTCTCCTGGCTTTGGGGAACTGCATAAACGCCTTGAGCGAGAAGAATGGCAACAAGTATGTCAACTATAGGGACAGCAAGCTGACTCGCCTGCTAAAAGTACGGAGCTAAGTACATGCACTGCCCTACCATGTATATTATACATGTATACATTATAGTATAACCAAAGGTGTCAATTTCATTCATAAGTGTACACTTAGCCAGCTCGCTTTGAATAACCTTGAATAACCCTGATTTGATTGACAGGATTCGCTGGGTGGGAACAGTCGCACGGTGATGATAGCGCACATTAGCCCCGCCTCCCTGGCCTTTGAAGAGTCCAGGAACACGCTGTCCTACGCCGACCGTGCCAAAAGCATCCGCACGCGGGTAGGCTTGTCCCCGTCAAGCACGCGCTGTCCCTGCCATTTTGAATACTGATGCTGAATTCCAAAGTACTGAATTAGTGAGCGACGTTCCTATTTACGGCTTCCCCCAGGTCAAGAGGAACCTCCTGAATGTGTCCTACCACATTGCCCAGTACACCAGCATCATCTCGGACCTGCGCAGCGAGATCCAGCGGCTCAAGAAGAAGATAGCCGACCAGGCGGGCCGCCAAATGAACTCGGACCGAACCGACATCCGCCATGTTCAAGGTAAACCTCTTAACTGGAAGACGCTGCTCATTGTAAACCCCCCCCCCCCCCCAACGTTGGCCCCGATACAAAACAAACCCCCTGGAGTCCGGTCATTTGACACACACAAGTTCAAATGAAGCCTCAATCCACTTTACAAGGTGTGGGTGTGTGAGTGGGTTTTGTGTGTGTGCCGTGACCCCTCTGGAGGTAAGTTGTTGGTGTTCCACCCACGTGCCTTTTCTTTGTATGCACACAGCGTGCATGTCTAGGTTGGCGTTGTGTCCCTTGTACTTGATTCTGGTCCCCTCCCATGTTGCAGCGGAGGTCCAGGCCCACTCCAGCCAGCAGGGCCGGGTCGAGATGGACCAGCTGAGGGAGCAGCTGCTGGACGCCTTCCGTCAGCAGATGGAGATCAGGAAGAGCCTGATGGAGCTGGACAGCAGCAACATGGAGATCCAGATGGACACCTCCAAACACCTGCTCACCATCGCAGAGTCAGTGTCCGGCAAATCAAACAATTCTCATCTCATCGTAGATCTAACACGACCACACATACAAAACGTCCAGACGTGCTTTGACGGTAGCGTTTAAAAGATGAGACATGTATCCGGGCAATCCATAGGAAAATGACGGCTTTCCCTCCCCCCCCTGTGTAGCTGGGAGCAGGAGCGGAGTCGTCGCCGGAAGAAGTGGCGCGCCGAGCGGAGGAAGGAGAGCGTGAACAAGGACGACAGCGAGAAGGACTCGGACTGCCCCCCCGAGTCCCCGCCGGACGGCACGGAGACGCAGGAGGTGGCCCTGGCCCGGGAGAACCTGGTCACCCTCATGGCGGAGCAGAAGAAGATCCGCAAGCAGAAGGTAGGACTTGGCCACCAGGGGGAGCTGTAGCACCGCATGTTTAAAAATAGACTTTTGACACGTTCTTTTCTCTCTGGCAGTGCGTTGTTATTACAGCGTCCAGAGGTGTTTTGAAATGGCTGAAATAAAACAAAACACAGAGCAACATTGAAAAACATGTCATGCCTTTCCCTTCAAATTAATACTTATGTACTTTGTCACATGAACTGCCTAGTAGTTGAAATAAGGACTGTGACATGTTAAGACATGTGCCAACCTCCCCTCTCCCCTCCCCCGTCCCCCCTGTCCTCC